>VANL01000547.1:0-30003 GCA_006352455.1 Brachionus sp. 'Tiscar' | reverse complement strand
TCTTCAATTTCACGTTCAAAATAAAGAACATTTGTTTCAACATTTTTAGCTCTTAGAATTCCATTGAATATTTCTTTTTCAGTTACTTTAAATTTATTCAATAAAAAAAATAATTAATTGACGAATATTAATTACAAAAATAAGTTTTCAATTACCTGAAACAAAATATCGTTCATGTTCAACTGGAGTTATCAGATTCTTTTTTAAACAACTATCAGCTAATGATCTAAATAAATTTCCCAAATTTTTCTCCAATTTACCCCATGCTTTATTCAAAATTGAGTTCTTTGTAATTTAAAAGAAAATAAAAAATTTATATCTCAAAAATTCAATTTTATTCTACATTCTCTTGATAATTTTCGATTATTTTATCAATATGCTTAAGTCTGTATCTTGCTGGTGTTTCATTATCATCCAGTTCATAACAATATTCGAGCATATTTTCAATCAAAATTTTAACTTCTCCTTCATCATAATTAAACTTTGCATTATATTCGTTTGGATATTTTAATTCTTTCAGAAGAATTTCATATTCACTGGCTTTTACTCTTGTTGGTAAACTTCTTGAACCATAACGATGACTCAAAAAAGCCTAAATAAACTTTTCAATAATATTTTAAATTAATTCTTTTGTTGTTACAATAAAATTTGGTCCAACAGATGAGTTTTGACAATTTTTAATTTCATTTAAACAAACTGTTGTTGTCATGTGTGAATTTGTTATTTCATGTGATATGCCCCATCTCATGTCGTAAATTTGAAATTCAAGTCCGTATTTTTTTTGACTATATTCACGCAGCTTTGGATAAATATATTTAATCAAATAGTCTCTTTCAGTGTGAGTGTCTAATGAATTTTTTATTTTAAAAATTTCAGTAAATTTTGTCCAAAAAAAAAAAACCTGAAAAAGTTGAACTCAAAAAAATTTTTATTGCTTTTGTCTTTTCTTCTCTGACATTTTCAAAATTTCCTCTTAGGATATTAATATATTTTTCTCTATCCATAATCAAAAGTAATTTTTAATTGAACAATATTACTTAAACTATTTTAGCTACTATGGAAACTATTTAAAATTTTCAGAATTTATACAGGTAAATTTAAAAAAAAAAGTTAAAATATAATAATAATTTTTAAAAAATTAATTATTAAATTTTTACTAAATATTTAAAAAAAAAGCTAAATGACTAAAAAATATGCACTAAAGATATTTTAAACATAATTTTGACAAATAAAATTTATAATATATTCATTAATCATAAATTATTTTTGAATTATTAAATAAAAATTATATAGATAAAGCTGTAGTTATCATTTAGAAATGCATTGGGTGCTAAACCTCGGCCAGGGTCACGGGCCGTGCCGAGTAAATCATGCATGTGTATCAATCGGATATTTTATATACTCATTTGGAGGCTATTCGAGCAAATCAATAAAAGAAGCTCTAAAAAATCCAAACCCAATTGACGTTCATGTACTAAACACAATAATTTTAAAGTGGTCTAAACGAACAGTTCCGGAAAAATCCGAACCGCAGTATCAGCAAACACCCTATTTTAGATACGGGCATACTTGTGTTGAGTACAGCAATTTGATTTATCTTTGGGGAGGTCGGTCCGATTGGACTAATGATTTATGCACTAATTTATTTGAATACGAACCACACACACACTTTTGGAGAGTGGTTAGTGTTCAAGGTGAAGTGCCCGATGGCCGTGACGGACACACTGCTTGCACTAAAGACAATTTCATGTACATATTTGGTGGATTTGTAGAAAAAGTAAGTTTTTTATCTAAAAAAAAAATAAAAAAATTTTTTTTTAATTTTTATTTAAATTTATCTTTACTTTTAGGTTAAAACATTTAGTAATGACATATACGAGTTTGACTTTTCTTCATCAATATGGAGTTTAATTGTTCCTAAAGTAATCAATTGAAAATACATTTTATTCATATTTAATTTTATTTTGCTTCCTCAGGGTGAAATGAGACCTTACTGGCGCGATTTTCATACGGCCAGCGTAATTGACAATAAAATGTATATATTTGGTGGGCGAATGGACGCCGGTCGAACTCGCTTTACAGGTGACAATTTTTACTCAAACGATTTGTTTTCGTTTGATTTTGGAAAGAAAAAATGGAATTTATTAATACCTGATCAGACTCATATAAATCAGGAATCATCTGAGTATGTATATTCGCCTGATGGTCGAAGAAGTCATACAGCTGTAGTCTACAATGGCAAATTAATTGTCTTCGGTGGATATCAGGAAAATTTAAATAAGCACTACAATGATTTGCATGAATATGATCCAAGTAAAAAAATTTTTTAACTTGCTAAATTATTTTTTAAAAATAATTAAAAATTATTTATTTTAAAAATTATTTATTTAAAAATGAAAAAAGCTAGCAATAAATGGAGATTGATAAGGGCTAAAGGAACAGCGCCAAATAGACGCAGAAGACACGGTTGCTGTGTAATAAACGAGCAAATGATTTTGTTTGGAGGAACAGGTCCGAGGAAAAAAGATGCCACAGACAATTTCTTCAGGTATATAGCTGGAATAAGCATAAGATTAGATCCCCAATTTCAAAATGAAATAGAAAATAATAATTTTGATCGAGTTGAATTTGAGCGTTCATTGCAAAGCTTTCAGCAAAGAATGATTTCCTACATCAATGTTATTAGACAAAGCAACAATCCAAATGCAAATAATATATCTAGTATGGTGCAGAATGAATTGAATCATTTGCGCAGCATTGCCATGATTAATACAGCACCATTACCGAACAATGAATCTCAATCAGTAGCTGAGGCAAATGAGGCTTTGAACATGGAAAATGCCGAGTTTGTAGAGGACAATGAAATCGAGTTTGCTGATAGTGATAGTGATGATTTGATTAATGAAGAAAGTGATGACGAGGAAAATGAATTAGAATCGTGGTCCGATTTGCATATACTTGATTTAAATGTGCCTAGTTTGAAAAATTTGTCAAAAATTTTAATTATTCAAAACAAGATACCGTTTGATTGTTTGCCTAGAGTTTTAATGTAATTTTTAAATAACTCAAATAAAACACTTAATTTTTTTAAATTTTATTTTCAATAAAGAGATGAAATCAATGATTGGCAATGGTAAATTGACTATATTTCGGTGAATTTAAAATAATTTTGTTTATTTTCTAGAATTTTTGAGTTATTTATAAAAAGACCTTTTTTTAATTAAAATTAAAAATTTTATCAAAATTAATTTTTGTTTTTTTTTAAATGTTGTTTTTGATAAACTTGATTGAATTTCGGGTTTTATAATTCTAAAAAATTTTTTGTTCTATTTGATGAAATTAAATTTCATATGTATTTTATTTGAAGTAAAAATAAACAAAAAAAAAGAGATTTAAATTTTCAGCTTAATAAATACAGGCAAAAAATGCTAAGTAAAAAATACCTTTTTAAAATTGGAAAATTTGATGCATGGTTTGTAAATGTTTTAAAAGAGAATGATAACATTTTTTCTAAAAATCTTTGCTGAAAAGCATATAAGCCATATTTTTCCAAAAAATTATCAACATCATTAAAATATTTTTGATTCAAACTTGAACTTAAACAATTTAAAATAACATACAATAGTTGAACAATGATTAAAATAAGGTAGGATATATGCTTTTTTAAAAACTGAACTTTTACAGAAGATGACAAAAAAGAGTCTTTTAATACCAAACAATTTCTTATTTACAGCAAGAGATTAACCACAAGCTTGCTAACAGAAATTTAGATTATGGTCAATCATAAAACCTAGTAGACTGATTTCTTTATTTTTTGTCTTTTTTTAAAAAGGTGCAAAAAGTATGTTGCACTATTTTGAAGTTAATTTTGATTTTATCATTTTGTATTTGAATTCCACATAACCCTTTTTAAGGCATATATAAAGATTAAATAACTATTTTCCTTTCTGTACTTTTTTTTTCTGTTTTAATTTGTAGACCTTACTTTAAATAAGGACAAAAATCTAATTATATCAAATTGCTCGGTTCAAAAACCAGCTTTCCATTTTAAAATATGAGAAGAAAATTAAAAATTAATTTTGTTCTAAAAAAATTTTATTGAAAAAAAAATTTAATTTGATTTTAAAAAAGCGAAAATTCTCAATTGCTTAAGTTTTATTATATGGACTTTGGAATTCGGCAAAATGAAGTTTATGAAATTATCAAAAATTATTTAGAAAAAGATTATAAAAGAAAAAACAAAGTTTTGTTTCATATGAATATGTGGTTTTGTGAAATTTGGAACAAAATAAAAAAATAGAACAGAAATTAATGCTTAAAAAACTTATTACTTTTTATTGTAATGGTTTTTACTAAATCTGTAAATACAACTTAGAGCAACATACAAAATTGAATCAAAATTTAAATAAAGTCTGCAAATGATGTGCTAAATTTCTGCAAAATGCACTTCAGCTAAATTTACAGTGTTACCAAAATGTTACTTGAATGTTGCACTATGTTGCATTTAAATATTTAAAATATTTAAATAGAAATTAAATAGAATTTTGGCATGATCATTAAATTTTGCTCATAAACTTAGCTATGCCTCTAATTCGACGAGTTACTCATGTTATAGATTATATGTGCACAATATGATTAATTTTTTGATAAATAAATTAAATAAAATTTTCAAAAATCCCTTGGCAACCTCAATGATTTCTAATAAGAATGATTAATTCATTAAAAATATTTTCTTAATTTTTTATCACTTAAATTTGATAAATCGAAGTGAAGTAGTTTCTTAATCAAAACTGCTCTAACTTTTAAATGAATTCATGAGTCATGTGAAAAACATTTTATATTAAATATTTATTAAAAAAAAAATAAGAGATGACTGTGTTTAATGTTCTATAGGAACAGGATGCTGGCATCGGTTTCCTTCAAATCCCTTGAAAAAAAGAAAAAATTATAAACATTATTGAATATTAATTGAAAAGATTGATTACTTTTTGGCATAAACAGTAGAGAAAATTTCGGTAAGTTTTCAAAACTCCTTTTAGAAAAAAGAATAGATTATAGTTTTCTCGATTTTTCTTATTAAAAAAAAAACCTCCGTTAAGACATTCTTCAATAATTAGATCTGGCTTTAATGCTATCGATTCGGAACTTGTGGATTTTATTGTTGGACTATTGTCGGTAGGTAAACCTCGGTGGGTAGATTTTTCAGTAAAATATTCTTTATTGACCAAATAGCCAACAAATAATACAACAAAAGAACAGCCAACAGCAAAAATTATTTTACCAAGCATCTTTTCTTTTTTAGATTAGAATTATTAAACTAAATTTGCATCCTCATATTTTATTTATATTTTAATTAAACATATTAACTGTAATTTCGTTATATGATGCAATTGACAAAAAAAAGAGATAATTTTTTTTAAATAATAATATTTTAAATATGACTAAAGATTCTAGAATGTTTATTCTTCTTCTAAGAAAAAAATATCAAAATAAAACAAAATACTTATTTAACAATGTTAAAATTAGAACTAATTGAAGTAGAAGGCTTTGGTAAAAAACTATTACACCATAATAACAAAATTTTTCCAAGCTTTGTGTCCGAGTTATTAAAAATAAAATCATTTAAGTCAAACGCCAATGATACATTTGTGGTAGCATACCCAAAATCGGGAACTACATGGACAGAAGAGATCGTATGGCTGATTCAAAACAATCTTGACTTTGACAAGGCTAATTCAATGGCTCATACTGAAAGAGTTTTATTTTTAGATGAGGAACCACTGGCCAAATGCGATCAAATCAGCTCACCAAGAGTCTTCAAGACTCATCTTACTTTTGATTACTTGCCCGAAAACATAGAAACAAAATCAAAGTTAATCTATGTTATGAGAAATCCAAAAGACATGCTGGTTTCTTATTTTCATTTTGTTAAATGGATTAAAGGATTCAGCTTTACTGGACAGTTTGATTTGATTCTAAATCATTTTTTAAATAACAAAATTATCTATGGAAATTGGTGTGAGCATGTCAATCAGTTTTATGAATGTCCAAATGCTTTGTTTATCACTTATGAAGACTTGGTTGAAGTAAATTTGTATTTTTTATATCAATCAAAACTTATTTATAAAAAATTCACCATCATAATCAATAATTTTTTAAAATTATTAAATAGCAAATTATTTAATACCAGTTAATTAAATTTTTTTGTAAAAAAATATTTTTTTTCTAAGGAGCCTTTTGAGACAGTTAAGAAAATAGCTTGCTTTCTTGGAAAAGAAATATCAGATGATCAAATTTGGAGATTAATTGATTTTACTTCATTTAAAAATATGAAAACAAATGAATCGTTTTTTTTCCAAGAAACAGATCAAATAAAGACACAAAATCAACGTGAATTATTTTTTCGAAAAGGAAAAATTGGAGATTGGGTCAATTATTTTGATGAAAAAATGTCAGTTAGCCTAGAGCAGAAGCTAAAACTTGAATTAAATCCAAATATAAAAATAAAATATAAATATTCAGAATGAAAACTTGCGAAATTAAATTTAAAATAAAAAATATATTAAATATTATTTTATTTTGAATTAATCTTAAAAATAATTAAAAATTTTAAAAATCAAAAAAAAAATAAAAACAAAATTTAAAGTTTTTTCTTTTGTTTCTTTCAGATTACTTTTAAATTCGACAAAGAAAAAAAATTATTTTAGATTTAATTAAGAAAAAAAAAATATTACTCTTCTCGAACTTTTTCGATCTCTGCTACGACTTCTGCTTCTTGAATACTTTTTGCGCCTGTACGAACCCGATCTTTCAAAAAAATGATCTTTTAGATCTTTCTTTTAAAAGGTTAACCCAATAAAAACCTTGAACGTCTTTTATGATTTCTATCCGATGATCTATCTCTACTTTTAGATCTACTTCTACTTGAGCTATCTTTTTTATTTCTTCTTGAACTAGATCTACTACGTGAATGGCATGATTTGCCTCGGCTATCAGAATCAGACCTTGATCTTTAAGTGAAAAAAAATTTCAAAATTTTTTTTTAGATTTTATTTTTTTCACTTTACCTTTTATTGCACGATAAATCTCCTGTCAAATCATATTTAGAAGCATCAAATTCTTCATCCTCATCCTCGTCATCATTGTCATCATCATCATTATCTATGCTATCATCTAATTTATACTTGGATAAATCAACATTCTCTTCTTCATCATCATCCTCATCCTCATCATTCGAAGACTTTTTATCTTCAAGCTCATTAGGTTTTCGGTCCGAAGCGCGAAATTTTTTTTTTATTCTTCCAAACTTAGAATGATTTTAATTTTGATAAAAAAAGATACAAAAAAAAAAATATTTCACACTTCATCATATTCATCATCAGACTCAGTTCTTTCTTTGTATTCGACTCCTTCCCTTTCGTTGTAGCCACCACCGATGCCAGTGCGTGCTTCATTCTTTTGGTACTTGGGTGCATTGCACATATTACAGACAAAACGTCGGGCCCAGTTAATATTTCCGCATCTTAACAAAAATATAGAAACAAAAACATGATGAAAAATAATTTGTGCAATTACGATTTGCACATCCAATCATCTGCACTGAATAGACCGCCACTTTTTTCAGCCGCTTTCTTTCCAATACTAGTTTTGGCTGCACAGAAAATTATTTTTAAAATGTAATAAATAAATAAAATAAATAAAATTGAGTTTTAATCTCAAACATGTATTTGAGCATTCATCGGGCACTAGGTCAAAACCACTAGAATCTTGGCGAACCCTTGGCTTTTTTCCCATTTCATTCAAAATTCGCTTAATTATTTTAAAATAAAAAAGATTTGTTTTTTGTTCTAAAATTAAATGGAAAATAAAAAAAAAATTAGGTTAATTAAGCATTGATTAAAATTTTGTCTTGTGATATTTACTAATTTTTAATTGAAAAAAAAATAATCAATAAAATAAAATACTAAGCATGCCGAATTCAACACGCACAATTTTATTCAAAAAATTATCTATGCTCAGTATGAATGAATTTCACTTTTTTTTTTTAAAGCTAAAAATTCTTCTTGAAAATATTTTATTCTTACAAAATTAAAGAATAAAAATTAACTTTTTTTCGTCATGTGCACTATGTTTTATTTTAAAAAATGCTAACTAAAATTTTCAAAAGCAGAAAATATAGAATTAGGTCTGACGCTAATTTATTTACATTTAATTCATAATAAAAAATTTTCAATTAACTTTTTTTTAATTAGAAGATTAAGCTGGAATTTTTATGTTAATTTTCTCACTCACTCAAGATATAAATTCTACCCGCATCTGGATTTTTTACATAGCCAAACATTAATAAAAAACTATTGAGGGTCTTATGAAAAAAATTTCAATCAAAAATGAACCTAATACTCACTGTGTAAACACTATATATAGTAGATAAAATTATCTTCACAAATAATAAATATTGTTTACATAGAAAATATTAAAATATTTATCTAAAATGTTAAAATTTGATATTTAAAAGTCAAATTTAAAAAATTAAAAAAAAATTTTTCTTAAAAATTTTCATTAAATTCTCAGACAAATTTTTCTACCCAAAGACAAAAATTTAGAATTTTTCTCACTAAAATTTTAAATAAAATTTGAAAAAAATTTTTATTTCATTTTTTCGATTAAAATTCCATCTTCTCATAAAAATTTTTTTAAAGCTAATATTAGATAAAAACAAAAATTAATAGATATCTTTTTTTTAATAGAAAACATTTAAACACAAGGCCAAAAATAATTTTGAGCATGCAATATTTTGTTTTGTAAAATAATTTTACAAAAAGATAAAATATTTTTACTTACAGATAAAATTTTTTTATCAAATTATACAAAATTTAATAAAATTTTAACCTTTTAGAATACTTTTTAAAAATTAGTTAGCTTTCTATTTTTAAGAGGATAAACAAAGGACACTAGTGTTACCAATTATGTTTAAAAGTCAAATATCATTTTTTTCTATTCTGATCTAAACCAATATTACACTCTACCGAGACAGAGAAAGAGAATATAGAAGCTCGCAAAAAGGTTTGAAATAAAAATATTTTTTTTTAGGTTCAAATACTTGAAACTATGGTCTTTGAAATTTGTGGTCAAGTTTTGGTGCTTATGTCTAAAAATTAAAATTAATCATTTTTTGACTATAAAAATTAAATTTTTATGTCAAAAAATGACCAATTTTTATGAATAATTCTGCAAAAACTTGATCATAAACCTCATTATGGATTTTCTAGTTTCAGTAATATGCTTAAATAATTTACAGAAGAAACTAATCTTGCAATTAAAAGGACGCTAATCAAACAAATCGTATACATTAGCTCTTTAAGTATAATTGTGATTTAATTTAGGATATTAAAAATCTAAAAAATGAAAAATAAATAAAACCTAATTATCAAAAAAATAAACAGTCTATTTTTTTTGAAAAAACTCCTTGAAATTAATTTTGACGCAATTGTTTTTATTTTTTTGATGCGTAATTTTTCTATCTGATTTTGTTCTTTTTAAATTCAAATAGCAAAGAGTTAATGAGTTTATTTTTTAGGGTTTATTTATTAAAGTTTAGCTTCTATATCGAAATAAAATTTTTAAAAAATTAATTTTTCACTTTATTTGATAGAATTTAAAATGTATTTTAACCAAATTATGAAGCATCTCAAATTAATATTATTGATTTATTAATATGATAATTCAAATTTATAATGTACTTATAATTAAAACTAAATTAATAAAGAAAAAGAATAATTATTAATTAATTCAATTATTTCAGGGTTAGAATAAGCTGGTTTATAATTGAACGCTTATTTAGATCACAATATTTTTATAGAACTGTTAATTACTGAAGCTTAGAAGTAAACAAATGCTTTAGTTAGTGGGATAAGGCAGCGTTTAGTTGCACTTAGCTTTAAATCGGAAAATAATGTTTTTATTAAGTTAAAAACATGTTTTTAGAATAGCAATAGGCAAACATAAATAAATATTGCTATCTATTTAGCAGACTCAAATCGAGTACTGACATAAATTATTTGTTTTCATAGTGTTTTTGATTGTTCTCGAAATGTACAAACATATTATCTTCTATGCTAAAAGATCCGAATACAAAAAATCTATAAATTATTCCCTTACAATAAATATTGATGATTTAAGTTCAAATATGATTTGCTAAATTTTATTTTATTGTTTCTATTTATCTAAGAAAAACATACATATAGTTATTGAAAAGGTTCACCTCGAATATGCATCTTCCAATAAAGTCTGCCTTTATTTATTCCCTCAAACCATATCATTATATCGTTCTAAGAGAAAGAGAGTTATTTTTTAGTTTTCAGCCAGTTCCTTTTAAAGAAAAAAAAATTTGAATTTTTTTCTTTTTATTCAACCCTCCAAAGATCCATCAAAATACATAATGTCTTTTTTGAAAAAATTTATAATAATAAATTTTATTTAAAGATTTAAATAATTTCAACAATCAAGAGCAGTTGATAAATATTTCGTAACCAAAGTAATAGACGCAATGAAGCTAGATCTGGAAACACTAGAAGAATACGGGAGTATTCTTCTAAAATTGAAGATGTATCCCTATTTTGATATAGCCCACTATGTATTAATGTGTTTGGCAGTAAGGGAAGACATTCAAACATATCAATCGAGTAAATTTAGAAAAAATTTCCATTATACAATTTTTTTTTGTTTAATTTATCTAAATAATAAAGCAATTCCTAATTTTCACAAAAGACACCCGCTGGCTTGTTATCTGTCCAGTATGATTTTGTGCTTTGGTGGTGGAATATTGGTACATTTTTTGCTCGGAGAGCCCATACTAGACGATTTTAAGAATCATCAAAATTTGGTATTGGCAACTGCATGCTGGTACACTAAAACTAAGATAAAATAAATATATCATTTACTTTCCTAAATTGTATTAGGTACTTGGTATTCTTTTCTCCTTTTGATATGGTATATAAATTAGTTAAATTAACACCGGTCAAAATAGCTGTCAGTGTGCTAAAAGAACTACAACGATCTAGAAAAATCTATGATGGAGTGAATCATGGCTATCACCTTTATCCAAATAGTTATGTAATAATAGTATTGTGCGGTGCTATTAAGGGAGCTGGAAGTGGATTTTTGACAATTATTGAAAGATTCAATCGAGGAATTTATCTACCCAACACTAATGAAACTCTTCATCCAACATTGTAAAAGACAAAAGCAAAAAAAAAATTTTTTTGAAAATTTTATTAATTTAAATTTTTTTCAAGTGCCACTAAAGGATGTTTGATAGCAGCAATTGTTTTCACGCTCGAGCGCAAAGCTTTTTTGAGTATTTCAAGAACAGCTTTGTTTTTTGGCGTTGCGACAATTTTTGTCTATGTTAAAATAATGAGCATTTTTTTCAAGTCATTTGATCCAATCTTGCCATTTGAGAATCTATCGTCTGCAGTTTTTTTCGGCGGCATAATGGATGCGCTTAAAAAAGCAAGCAAAACTCAACCAGCAGTAAATCAAACTAATAAAGATAGTAAAAATGATTAGGCTCCTATTGATGCCAATAGTATAAAATTATAATGACAAGTGCCTTTTTATAAAAAGTTATCTTAAAGACTTGGGAGTCTTTAGCAAAAAAATAATAAAACTTTATTCGAAATTAATTTAACCTATTTGAGAATAGTATATTTTATCCTAATACCTTGTTTTGAATTTTTTTAAATGTCAGTCAATGAATGTTTTTTTTTAATTGTCTATTTAATAAAAAAAAAAAATAAAAAATAGATATATTTTAAAAATTAGTTTAAATTTTTTTAAATAATTTTTAACATTTTCTTGCCAAATCAGGCAAAAAGTTTTCCTAAATTAAAATTTTGAAAAATTTAAAAAAAAATTGAAAATAAAATTTTTTTTTTCTAATTAATTTAATTTTAATTTCAGAATTTTATTTAATAGCAATTATTAATAGACTTTAAAAATATTTTGTATACCAAGTTCTTCAGTGCTGTTATGTCTAATCATTCAATTTCTTGAAACTATCCAAATTTCATCATTTATTTATTGCATAATATATAAATTGCTCTCATTTAGCTAATACAAAGTCAACAAATAATCAATAATAACTTTAAGCATTGCCAATATAAGTCAGTTGACGTCTATGAATCATAAACATTTAATTATCTATTTTCTTTTCTTTTCGAAATTTTAATATGATTTTCATTTACTATTTGAACATATTTCTGAAGCATTTTGACGCAAAGCTATTAAAAGGGTTTTGTGAAATTTACTAGATCAAATTCAAATTTACCAGAGTGTGGTGCATTTATGGCAGAAGATTTTTATTTTACAAAATGGTATATAATATTTCGTGCTAAATTCAATTTCAAGACTGATAAACAAGTCAACTAATTAACACTTTATTAATTTAATTTTTATGAAATTTTTAATTTATAAAATTAAATAAAAATTATATGTTTTTATTTTTAAAGAAAAAAGTATTGATAAATTTATATCATATTTAAAAAATTTTTTTTTTTTTAATAATGATACAAAATAAAATCTAAACCACTAAGACTTGGATGGTTAGTCTTTTCCTATTCTGTTTTCTCTTAATTTTCTTCTATTCATCACTAAGGCTCTTAACTCTTCTTCTGTGAGCTTGACTGAACAATCAGTAAACATGAGCTTCTTAGTTAGCATCTTCTTGCCTAAAAATGTCGTGCTTCTGGATAGTATACTGCAAATATTCTAGCCGATTTTTTTTGCTTTCAATACGTATTGCATAAATTTTTCCTTTTTTGCTCCATTTGCGGTAATATGATGCATGACTCACATCCATAGAGTAGAATAGATAAAACTAATGTACATCTTCTGCATGATTTTTAAAGCTCCATGTGATAGAGCTTTTGTGTTTCTTTAAGTCGCTTTCCGTGTTGGTTGCTTCATAGAGCCCATATAGTGGAAGTCTTTCATTTTTTTTAACCTATATTTGTCAAGCTCGACATGACATTTTTTTTTCACTCATGTTGCACGCCATGAATTCGATCTTCTCAACGTAAATTTCGAAAACTACTTTTCTAGCTTCTTCCGCAAGCTTTCCTAGTTGTTTCTGTTAATGAAATAAATCAAATTACAGCTAAATATATTAATGTAAATTGAAAGATTGAATGTTGCAAATTTCAACATCGATCTATTGATCACAAAGCTATTTATCAATCTTGAATAAAAAAATCTCAATGTTTATTCTCATTTTCAAATTTTTATTGTTTTAGCCATTAAATTTCTCAATTTATTTTTAATTAGTCTATTTTTAAATTCTCAGATGAGTTATGATAGAATAGTGTCTTAAAAAAGAATGAATGAAATGAATATTTTAATGACTTGGACTTTTTTTTGGGACTTTTAAACAACTCTGCGTCGCATTATGAAGCTTTATATAATTTTCGATGACTTGTAGACACTCAAATGAGACCAACTTTTGAGTGGGTCGCTTAACTTCATACCCCCATAGTACAAAATTTTTTTTTGCCCCCCCTAAAAAAATTTTTTCTTTAAAGTTTTCATATATGGAAATCCAAAAATGAGGTCTATTTTATTCGATTAAGATAGCGTGGAAGTTTTGCACTATTACAAAAGAGAGAGGAAGACCACTCAAAAATATTGAGAACAACAATCAATAAGATGTAACATTGAAACCAAATAAACCAAGTAAATAAGTGTAAACCAATTTGTTAACTAAAAATTATAAGCATTAGCTATTTATCTAACACACTTTTTTTTTTTACTTGAGATTTTTTTTGATAATTATTTTATTATATTAGATACTGAATAATTGATTTAGATATTTTTTTTTTGTTTTTTTATTAGACACTAAAATAATAATAATAATAATAATAATAATAGGCTACGATAGGTTTTATCCTGTTGAGCAAGTCATTAGAGTCTCACTATGGTAGCTAAAAAAAGCTATGAAAATACACAAGAAATACACATGTAAAGCTGTTCTTGGTGTCTACTGTAATTATGTCGGTCGTCATACGATTCCAATTGTCTTCCACTCTATTCGACAAAAAGTGTTCTCTTTGTGCTTTACTCCCCGCATACCTCTAGCTGGACCTTCAATTTATAGTGAATTAGTGAGCTTGTTCGAGTTGTGCCAGTCAATAATGCTCAATCCTTTCGAAAATTTAAAGTACTCAATTAAGTCAGCTCTCTCTCTTCTCTCTTGAAGGGTCGATAGGTCCAAAATTTCTAGTCTTTTTTAATAAGAAAGTTCTTTTATGCTCTTCACAAGTTTTGTAGCTCTAATCTGTACTTTTTCTAGTATCTTTATCTCTTTTTTGTTGTGAGGGCACCAAGCTGCTATTGCATAGTTTAAATGCGATCATACAAATGCAACATAAAGTGATCTAAACAACTTTATAGACAAGAACTTGAAAGTCTAAGTTGTATGCAATTTTCATTTAATAATAATAATATTAATATTTACTAAAAATAAAAATGTCTTTTTATGAAAGATTAAAATAATTAATTTTATTTTGAATTTAGATCAACCTATATTAATAATAGATATAAAAATAAATTTTAAACCGGTCCAAAACAAAAAAAAAACAAAAAAAAACAAAAAAAAACAAAAAAAAATAAAGTATAAAGAAAAATAGTTATTTATAGAGACCCAGTCTGTGGCCATTTTTGGCAACATTTGAATTTATATGTCGAGTCGGAAACGGATTGAGTGGAGTCAAATTTTTGCTCTCTTCTTTTACTAAATTTTCAATTATGGTTAAATTAAAGCTCTTGGAACTTTCTCTAGATAATTTCCTATGTTTATTATGATTAGACACAATCGCAGACACACAACTAACTGATTCACTACTCTTTGAAACTTCACTCCTGTTCGCCAATTCCAACAAGCTAAATTGTTTCTCCTCATTTTGACATTTTGCTTGTATTTCTTCTTCCTGGTGATCGCTCGAGTCCTCATCATTACTTAAATAGTCCATACTCTTTTTGCTCTGTTCGTCCAAATGTAATATATTCTCCACTAAATTCTTGGACTCGTTTATTTTCTCAATCAACTTATCATCTATCACATTGTCCGTATTCAAATGAATTGATGTTTTGAGCGTATTTTTGTTCATGTCTGTTGGTTTTATGAGCAAATGATTGACAATTGGTGATGGTTGTAGCGAAAAATGTGGCTCGCTACTTTTCTGTTTGAGTCTGTGTTGATCAGAAGCAGACTGAATAATAATTTGAGCTTGTTTTTGTCTTTCTTTGAGTTTTTTGTACTGTTTTTTAAGCTCATTTAAGTCCATGGTCAACTGTTCACTTAATGGCTTTGGATTGTACATTTGAGAAACGGAAGAAATAGCACCTGGTGTGACTAGGTTAAGTTCAATTGAATTCTCTATTTTCTTAGAGCCAAAAGTGTTTGCGGCAGCCACAGCTTGTATCATAATGTCCTTGTGGTGTGATGAGGTCACAGCTCGATTGGGCATTAAAAGAGCAAAGCATGAGATCATTTTGGCCAAATCGTCAATTTCGGCGTCCTGGTCTTGGTCGTTTTTAGAGCGCAATTTGAGCTCGACCAAAGTTTTCTGCTGCTGCTGCCCATCGCCTAGTCTTATCAATTGATCGTTGTCTTTTTTCAAATTTTGAAACGGATTTATGTTGAATGTAAATTTTTCTCTCAGCTCGCATAGACCATGCAATGGAAAGCTGCCATAAGAGAATATTTTTTCAATGAGATGGTTTTCTTCAATGGTGTTCTGATCGAACAAACGCACTGATAGTATACTCATCATGCTGTAAAACGAGTCTGCACTAGTTGCTTTCATTATGGAAACGGACAATTTGTCCCATATGGAAAGCGATGTGCGAAATAGTATTTCGGAGCCGAACAAAAACACACAGTCCCATACGCGCAAAAGAACACTTTTTGGCAAGCATGTGGCAAATAGAGTTAGAAACCATTGCATAGTGAACACATTTGTCAATGGCGGCTCATACGTATTTATTTGTGGTATTGGCTTTTTTTTAAGTTTAGAGCTAATTTTATTGTTTGTCATTGAGTTAAATTGAAGTTGATTTAAATGAATGTAAAGCTTTGGCAGTTTTTGCTTTAGAAGCTCTCTAAAAACAGCCATGTCCACGGCCAGAGTGTGCATCGAATGAGTGAAGTATCCTTCGGGTAAGATGTGATCTATCAAGTAGATCATGCACATAAGTGCGTCTTCTTCTTTGTGCTCGACAATTTCCAAAATGAGAGCGGCAATTATGTTAAAGCCCTGGCAATAGCCTACTGATTTGTTGTAGCGGGCATATGCAAGCAGTACTCGCTTGAGTAGGGCTCGGTCCTGTTCGTTCTCGTGTCCACTGAACGCACTGCATCCAGTGCGGTGAAGGTCTTTGACTATTTGAATGCCGAGCTCGTCATCGTCCGGATTAGAGCGGTCATTGAATGCTGCTCGTCGAGTTCTATTCCAGTCCAAGTTTAAACCTTGAATATAATTTTTGGACAAATTTAGCCATATCTTAAAAAAATAAAAATATTTGAGAATATTTTTTTTTAAATAAATTTTTTTGATTTTTTTTTACACTTTTTCTAAATTCTGAAGGCACACCGCCAGGTAGACGGACCAAAGCTTGCATTGCGTCTTTCCACTGAACAAAGCCGGCTTCGCCAGGCACCGGATTTAGTGTAAATTTCATTTGAGTGTCTTCTCCTATACAACAACAAAAAAAAAAAGGTGTTTTTTTATTTTTTATTTTTTCAAAAAAGTCAAATTTTTGAACTAAAATTGCTGTTTATTTTAAGTAGGCGTTTATTTTTCTAATTTAATTTAGCTTGACAATTAAAAAACATAAATAGACAGACTATGATGACGTAAATAAATGCAATGAATAATTCTCTTTTGTTGAAAAAATTATTGATTTTTTTTTCTCTCATATAATGTTACAATAATTCAATAAAAAAAAAACATTTTTTCATAATATGCAATGTCTCATCGCTTAATTACAGCAAATAGAAGCATTTACTCAGCCATTAGCCAAAAAGTTAAATGATTTTTTTTCGATCCTTGTATTTTCTTCTATTTTGATCGATTTTAAAATTAAAAGACAAGTTCTCGAGTAACTATAGAAACTTAAAGGACAGATTATTATTAAGTGCTTTTAGGAAATTTATTTTTTCTCTTTTTTTTATATCTAATTGAGAATTTTAAATTATCTGAAAGAATTAATTAATAATGAAATATTTCAAGATTCTGAAAAGAAAAAAATGAATGCAAAATTTAGTCTTTTGTCAATCAAAAATACAATTAATCTTTTTTAAGTAGAATTTTGTTTTTCCTTTTATTTTTTTCATTTTCAAGATTAGAAAAATTATGAACAAAGTTTTTTTTTTTTTTTTTTTTATTTAATTTAAAAATATATGATAAAAATCTTAATCTAATTTGAACATAGCGGAAAAAAATGATATCCTTTTCTACTTTAATCTAGAATTTAATTTAATTAAATTTGTGACATGTTTTCTGATCGAAATACACGTTTAAATAAATTATTTTCTTTATTTTAGATTAAAATTAATTAAATAAATAATTAATTATTTAATTTCAGAAAGAGTAGTGTTTTTTTGTTTTTGTTTTTAAAAGAGACAATATTTGTGTTTTAAAAAAAAAATAAAAAGCTTTTTTCTCATTTATCGATTATTGCTTAAATTTTTAGTGAACAAACAAAATATTATTTCTTAATATTTAAACTATTTAAAATTGAAAAAAACTGAAGCAAATAGCATAGCAATTATGTATTATCAACTGTTTAGAAAAGTATGGCTTTTTTCTTTTTTTTTTTTTTTGATTTTTCACGGAAAAAAAATCAATTTTTTCACAGTTTAAAAAAAATGAAAAATTTACTTCGTTTTAAAGAATTAGCCTGAAGTAGTGCAGTGATTAGATCGAAATTTTTGTTCAATTTAGATGACAATTTGTCCTTTTGCTTAAGTTGTCTTATTAGTTTAGCTGACATTTGATTTATTTTTGTATCTAATTCATCTTTAAGAGATTTCAGCTCATTTAATTCTTAGAAAAAATAATATAAATTAATTTGCCTAATAGTTAATTAATATAGTTGATTTAACATACCAAAATTTTGAAGACTCGACTTAGCTAGCTTGAAGCTCTTGCGACACTCTGACTCATGATCAGCATTCGAGTCAATGCCACTGTAGCGAGAACTGGAAAAAGACATTTCAGTGAACACATCACTTTCCATATTATCCCTAAGAGTTACATTAAAGCGGTCATATATATCGCCTAGAAGACCTTCGACCAGGGATTCGTTGCGCATCGAGCTATTCACCGAAGTCTTGTTACTAAGTGATTTTTGCTGAGGCTTTATCTTGGCTGTTCTAGGAAGACATGCTGAAGAACTACGAAATACTGACATTTTTTTTGTCTCATTTAGAGTGCGCTCAATTTCTGCCAAGAGTTCATCCTGGTCGATTTTTCCAAAGTCGTCCCAACACACTGGTGAACTTTCGACTATTTCACTTTCGTCCAAGCTCAACATTGGACTTTGATTCATAGATAAAGTCGAGCTGTTCATCATTGATTTGGATGAAAAATCATCACCGACTGATGATGTATTTATTAGTTTGGCAGTTTTATCAGATTCTTCTTCTTCTGACTCGTCTTCTTCAACTGTTTCGTCATCTTCTTCACTTTCTACCCGCAAATTTCTCAAATCTACACTCGGTTGTTTAGATTTATCTGCAGGTTTAGTTTTAAAATTAAAAATTTTTTTTTCCAATTTGACCTTGTGACTTTTAAAGCTGTTTTTGTTGTTGTTATGGTCTTTTTTAATGTTTGGTTCTTCTTCGGTGTCCGAGTCTATGCTTATGTCTATAAATCGATCTGAATCGATTTTTTGTTCCATTATCTAAAATTAACTTTTTGAATTAAGAAGTTTTGAAATATTTTTTATTTTATTATAATCAAGTCTAAATAGAGCATAATTTGAAAGAAATTTAGGCCTAATTTAATATTCTACAAATTTTTATTACAATTATTTCAAAGCTACAATAAAAATTTAAATTTTTTTTTTTTTTTTATTTTAATATATATGTCGATAGAAAGATTTTATTTTCTAAATTTTAGTGGTTTTTGTTGTACAATGAGTCATTTGAAAATATTTTATTGAATAATTGATCGCATCTGACTTGGCGCTTTTAATTCGCAACAAATTTTAAAATTAGAAAATTTGTGAACAAATTAAATTTAATTTAATTTTTTAAATCAAACAATAAAATGATGGCTTCGTTTAGATATTTAACAATTTTATCCATATGTTGTTAATCAAAATTTTGATATGCAAAAATAAAAATTATATCTTGCGTTTTATTATATAATGTAATCCAGATAAAAAAAAACAAAAAAACTTTTCCTTTTAAAATTTTTGATTCAGATTAACTTTTGGTTAGATTTTATTTTTAAGAATTCAATATTAAATAAAATAATTAGCTGACTTAAAATTTAAATTAAAATTATAAGACTTTATCAAGGTCATATATGAATTAGGACTATTGTTGAAAAATATTAAAATCGGGTCCTATTTCATTATTAATGTTAGAGAAAAAAATCCTTGTGTGAATAGCAGCTTCTCCAAAAGTTTTCTAAATATAAGTTCTTGTTTTGGCCAAGCTTAGCAAAAAGTAAAAGGGTAAAACATTAATTATTTAGCTATGGAAAAAACTTTCCTTACTTAACGTAAAGTAAAGACTTATCAAACACTTAGAGAAATTTTGAAACCAGAAGAGTATGAGAAAAATTGCTCTGCTTAAATTAAGCATCAACTTGTTGATATGATTAAGTACTGCATATAATTGAAAAATTTAAATAAAAGTTTCAATAAATAGTAATTTCGATGTAGTTTAATAATTTTTTTTGAATATTAAAAAAATATTTATGTATGTGAGACTTACGACCCTTCTAAGATAGTTCAATTTTTTTGTCATTTTCAATTTTTAAGAGAAATTTTCTGCAAAGACTTACAAGATTTTTTTTAACTGATACTCATTGATTATTTAAAATTTAAAAATTCATCTTTTTTCTGATAAATTAAAATTTACTAAAATAAAATATATTTTAAAAAATACTGCAATTTTTACACCTATAATAATTTTTCTAATGTAAATAAAAGACAAAAAATAACACATCGATATGATTTAAATTGATTATTGATTTGGTTTACCTAAAAAAAAGAAAATAAAGTTTTTATTGTGGGTAAAAAAGATGCAACAAAGTTTGTTGTATTAAGTAGCAGTATTTTTTTAAATATATTTCATTTTTGTCATTTTGATTTATCAAAAAAGGAAAATTTTTTGTTCTTTTTGTTTTAGAAATTCACAATACCTAAAAAAATACTTCAACTTGATATCTTTTTTTATATAAAATTTTTAATTTCTTTTTTTTTTAGGCAAAAAAATCAATAATCAATTTAAGAAATGTTGATGTTTTATTATTTGTCTTTTTTTTTTACATGAGAAAAACTATTTTCAAGTAAAAAAGGCACAGAAAAGTATGTTAAGGTATTTTTTAAAATAAATTTTATTTTAGTAAATTTTAATTTATCAAATAAAGAAGACTTTTTTGTTCCATTTTTAATTGAATTTTACAAAACCCTTAAATATAAACCAGCTTATTAAATTTAAATAAGCTAATTAAAATGTTTTAAGTTAAAAAAAAACGACGCAGAAGAACAAGAGGCCATCCGCACAAAATTAAAAGATAAATAATCAAAAATTGTGCTCAACGTTTCAACTTCTTCACAAATTGTGTAGTCAATGACTGGAATATGCTGAGAGGGGATGCAGTCGAAGCTCAATCAAGCCATTTTTTAAGACATAAATAGACATAAATACTTTGAAAATATAATTTGCACATAATCTTTTATCAGATTTACGCATTAATGCGTTGCAAAAAACACTAACTCTGAATAAAAAAAATCTATTTAAATGAAAAGATGAAAAAATAATCAATATAAAAATTTCACTATATAATAAATATTTATTTCTAATATTATTAAAATAATTACAATTAAAATCATGCTTAAAAAGATTAATTAATTTAAACATTGTATGCTTTAACCAATTTATCAAATTCATTTTTATCATATTTTTCTTTTTGACATTCAATATGAGCTAACAAATTTTTTATTGCTATGAAAAAAAATTAAGAGTTAAATAGTTTTTAAAATATGTGCATCAAATAATTACCAGTCTTATCTGCTGAGCTCAAAAACATTAGCTGTGTATTGAATCGCTTAACCTGAGACAAGTACTTCAAATAATCAAACAAGTCAATATCAGAATCTCTTTAATAATAATAATATTAGATAATAAGTTTTAAAAGTAAAAATAAATTATACTTGATAAAATATTGGCTAAAAATGAGCAAAATTTTTGATAATTGATCGCTCTCAAGACCGTTTAAAAATAACTTTGGATATTCAACTGGTCTAATTTTCTATTAATTATTAATAAATTTAACAAAAAAAAAATATATATTTTTCTTGATAAAAAATACTTGAAAATAAACAGCTAAATGGTCCATATTTTTATTCAATAATTGCCAATCCTTTTTAAACTGATATCCATTACTAGGTGCACTTGGAATTTTTTCTGATTCAATTTTAATCTCATTTGTTTCTTTTAATTGAATTTTTTCAATTTTTTCTATAACTTTATTCTCATCTTTTTTTTTCTTAACATCGAACAAACTTTTATCTTTTGGAGTGAGTACAATTTTTTGATTTATTTCCTCAAGATTTTTTTTAACTTCCTGTTTTTCAACCGACTGGTCGTTAATTTCCTCAATTAAAATTCTTTTCAACGGTTTAGTTGATTTGTCTTGATCACGTTTTACTATGGGAAAAACAAGATTTCTCGATTCAACTAGCTGATCCAATTTATTAAGTTCTGACTGAGCCAATTTGCTATTAGGCTCCAATTTAAGCACCATTTCATAGTCTTGTTTGGCTTGTTCAAATTTTCCTAGCTTAAATCGGGCATTGGCTCGTCTATGATAAGCTTTGGTGTATTTAGAATCAAGCTGTATTGAGGCAGTACAGTCAACTTCGGCCGCGGCATATTTTTCTTGTTTTAAAAGACACATAGCCCGGTTTGCTGGATACACTGCATTCATGGGATCAAGCTGAATGGCACTAGTGTAGCAATTAATTGCCTCGTCTAGCAAATTGTCTTTAAAAAATTGATTTCCTCTTTCTTTTTCCCAATCGGCTTTTACTTTTCGCTGTTCTTCTTCCCATTCTTCATCGGTAGTGTACTCGGAACTAGATGTCTTTGCTTGATCGATTTCCTCACACATTTTGTCCTTAATTTAATTTACAAAATTAGCTTGATTTTTTGACTTGTTTATTGAGTTTATTTTACCACATCCAATTTGTCCCAGGCTCTGTAGTCATAGCTATTCAATTTTTTACTTTTTTGAGCTGAAACATTTTCTTTTTTGACTTTTTTCTTTTTTTTTTTAGGTGTAGCCAAATTTCTAATAGGCGGTAGACCCTTTTTTTGTTAAGTAAAATTAGATAAAAAGAAGTTTGAAAAAAAAAAATTTTAATTTATAATTTAAACTAACTTTATTCGAATTTTTTATAGAATCGGGATTTTCGAGTACTTTTTTCTCTTTTTCTTTGATATCCTTGGTCCAGCTATTCAAATCCTGAAAACAGTCTTGCATGTAGGCATTGTTTTCTTTCAATTGATACTGCATTTCGACCAATTTTCGTTCATAGTCGCTTACTTTCGAAGCCATCTTTTTTGTTGAAAAAAAAAAATATTCTCCCAATTTATTTTAATTTATATACAGTAGAGACTATGGGCTTAAAAATAGTCTTGTATTTCCAGAGATTTCCATAGTAACCCTGAAAAATTTCAAAGATGCTAATTTTTTTTGAACATTCAATGTACAAAAATGGACTTTAAAAATTTGTTGAAAAACTCAAGTGAGTCGAAAAATGAATCTTACATGAAGCAAGCCCAACACATTTGGTCCATGCTGGATGACATGGCAACAAATAATCCACAATCTTACAAGTAATTTTCAATTTTGTTTACCTTTTATCAACTAAATGGCTTGGATAAATGTCCAAGATTTACTGTTAGCTAAAAAATTAAAAATTAAAAAAAAAAATTTTTCTTAGGAATTTTATTGATAAAACACTAAAAGAAGGCAGGGAAGCAATGAAGCCCCCCGAAGCTCATATGTGTGTAAAAACAAGTCTACTGGAGCCAAAAAAGTGCACTCTTTTTATAAACGTGTTTTCTTGGAATCGAATACCCGAGCCGAAAAGCGACTCGGATCCGATTCCAGTCTTTGGCAAAAAGATTTTATTCGATAACAATGTTGGCTACATTAATATAGCCTTTAATTCAAATATTCTGGAAAAGTATGGAAAAAATTCAAATCGAAAAGATGAGCTTGAAATGCTAATCGATTTATCAATAAAGTTTGTTAAAAATCAAAACAATTGTAAAATAGATGAAACCAATTACATTGTTTTAAACTCAAACTGTTATGGAAATGTGGCACAGAACGTGGCTAATTTAAGTGAAAAACAGAGCGAAAAGCCACAAAGTGATCTTGATTTAGCCAAAGAAGCGCTTGATTCAATGGGACTTGATAAGAAAAATTTGCCTGATAAGCTTTTAAATGAACTAGCCGGTATTGGAATAGAAAATTCACCAGTCAATCTGCAAAAAACTAATCTAATAGAAGAATTGGATGAAATTAATGTACCTAAGTATGAGGAAACTTTTGTCCTAAATAATGATGTTTGCAATCATGAGCTAAAAATCTATTTACCAAAAGTAAATTCATTCAAAGAATGTGAATTAATAATTGACAAAAATGAGCTAGTTCTTAAAGCATTAAATTACAAGAGTTTAAAAATATCGTTGATTAAAAATGGCCAAAATTACGAATTTGATGAAGAAAAAATAGAAGCTAAATTTGTCAAGAATAAATCTATTTTAAAAATAAAAATTCCGATTAAAAAATTAAAAAATTAAAAAATTTTTTTTAAACAATAAATATTTATTAAATTTTATTTTTTAAAATAATTATTTACTAGTTAGTAGAAGCCAAATTCGATTATAGGATAAGTACAAAGCTAAGGTAACCATCTGGTAGTCAGTTTTAGGCCCTTTTGTGAATAAATCTTTTCTTTTAAACAAATTTTGTATTAAAATTTTTGAAGATCGCACAATTAGTCATTCTGAAAAGAGCATAGAGATTGTGTTAGTTTATATTGACTTTTCTTTTTATATTCTAAATATATCAATAATTTTGGAACAAAAAATAAACAAAAAAAAAGTCTTCAAATTTAAATAACTTTTTTTTACAAGCTCTAAAAGGGTCAATCGGCAATTTGAAAGCTTAGTACAAAATAAAAAACTGAATTTTATGTTGGAGTAAATTTTAGTCTGAATTTTTTTAAATAATTTAATGTACAATTCTTAACAAATTAAAGAAAATAAAAATAAAAAAATATGTTTTGAAAATGATCAATAAATGATAATCTATTTTTAATCTGAACATTTGTTAGGTTAGATAATTAAAATAAAATTTTACCTTGAACACTCGAAATTTACTAAGTTTAAAATAAACAAATAATGAAACATTAAAAATTTTTTTAATAAATATTTATTTTTACTTTTAAATTAATTTCATTTATAATAATAAACCTATTTTTTTCAAAAGTTCAAAATTTTATTTTTATTTACAAAAAAAAATTTGAAGATTGTAAGGGTGAATATCTTTAGTTATGTTCTCTTCATGTTAACTAAATTAATCAGGTTTGTCGATAATTTCAATTTAGAATTTTTTATCTTTAAAAGATTTGCAGAATTATCAAAAATTGATCTTTCCCTCATAAAACTATTTGATTATCCGATTAATTTTGAGACATTAGAGTACATAACAATCGATATTTAACTTCAACTTAATATACAAGAGTATCCTTGGATTCTGAGGTATAAATTAAGCAAAATCGAATTTCCTGATCTAGGAAAATAAAAGAGATATGAATTTTTTTTATTTTTGAAATTTAAATTTAAATTTTATTGCAAATTTAATTATCGAAAAATGTTGATTATTATTATTTTTTAATTTACTTTAATAAATAATTTGATTAATAAATATTTTATTGAGATAAAAAAAAATTTTTAGTAGACGAGTAGCTATGGTCGAAAAAGTTAAAGGAAACTATTATCATAAATAAACTTTATAAATAAAAATCATCTAAAAATGAATTGTTTTTTTTTTTTAATTTTTTGAAAAATAAAGAGTGCAGCTATCGAGTATTGCATATTAAATTAAAGCATTTTCTCTCTGCTTCAAAATGATATATAGAAAGCTGGTACTTCAAAAAAAAACTAACAAAAAATTTTACACTTAATCCTTTCATATAGACAAAAGTGTATGTTTTAAATAGACAATAAATTTAGACTCAAGGTGAACACTTTTTTTCATATTCGGGTATTATTTAGATAGATGATTGAAAGTTTTATATAAATGTAAATTATCAGACAACCAAATGATTCTGTTCAAAAGCAATGCTTTATAGAAATTAACCTAACCGGGGTTTAGGGTTAAATGATATGATAACAAAGCAAAAAAATTCATTTTTTTCGTATTTTTGGACAATCCTAGTATTTATTAGATTTTTATTTATATTTTTTTAACCGTTTATTACATTAAAGCGACCAATAGCTCATTTTAATCACCATTAAATATGGATTCGGAAAATATATAAAACATGTATATTTGAAAAAAAAAATTTGGAGGATTATTTTGGTCATTAGTAGTGGTCAAGAACGCTGACCAATCAGGTAGATGTCTCATTTTTTGAAAAAAAAGACTTTCATTTCCGAAAACAGGATAAAATTTTGAACAAGTGTGTAAAATGTTAGAAAATTTGAAAAAATAGAACTCAATTTTTTTTTAATTCAAAAATCGGGCGGACCTTTTTTGAAAACCCGTTAGAAGAAGAATAAATTTAATTTGGTAATTTGTTCCACATATTTACCACTCTATTCACCAAGAAATTTGATTTTGAAAGGCATTTTTTATCTTTTCGCGCTAAAATGTCTTCTCAGATTGTTGCATATTCTAAATGAGGTCTAACAAGGCATGTGCACAACAGTTTCATGATACTTGAGTTCTTAAATTTAAAGTTCTAAGTCTTTTTTCAAAATTTTATTCTGCTAGTGGATAAAGGAAAACATTTTCAATTAGAATATTTTTATTATCATTTTAGTCTATTATTTAATTCAAATATTGCTCATTTATTTTAATAAACTAATAACTTAGAAGAAAATATAAAAAATAAAAAATCAAAACAATAGGTACAAGTATAACAAATGAATAATCAGTAATTAAATTTAACAATAACAAATAAACAAAAAAATAGATTATAAATTTATATGAGGCTAAGTATCTGAGATTAATTCGTGGCTTTAAATTGTCTCGTTTGGACAAATAGAAACACTTTTTGGACACAGAGCCAAACATGTCTCTTCGATTATAAACATTTTCGATAAATTGAGAAAAATTATCATTTACAAAATCGGACACAAATTGAAACACATAAACTAAAAATCTATTCTCAAAATCACCAATTGACGCACTCTCAGGATCATACGCTTGTTCCACATTTGCCTTTCTAATTCGATTAATCACTCTAAATCGACCCTTTGGAGTTAATCTAATTATTTTGTTTCCACTAGTTTCATAGTCTTCCAATTGATTTTCTTGTGCACTAATTGCACCAAAGCCTGTTTGCTTCTGTAGCTGCTGCTGAAAGTGCTGTTCTTCATCTATCAAATCGTACTCTTCAAAATTAATTTTATCCTGATAGAATATTTTAATCATTTCTAAACAGTGCTCAATATTTTTAATTGATTTGAACAAATCTTGTTCGTTCATGTTGCTAAATTGTGAGTCTGTTTGTTGCACAAACAAAGACTTAAACCATTCAATGGTATTTGTATTCTTTGATAGTTGCACATTTTGGTCAAGCATGTACCGGGCATTAGAAAGTGTCTTGAACAAATGAGCAATTAGCTTTACATGTTCAATGTCATTAAGACTATTGAACATGCCAATTGATTCGTCTTGTTCTTCGAACATGGCCAGCACCTGTTTAAATTCTTGGCTGTGTCTCAATAGCTCTTGTTTGCTTAGTCTATTCAAATACTGATGCTTCATTTGATATAGCTTAATGTCACACAATTTTATATTTTCTTTATTGATAGTGAATTTTTGTAGAATGCTTATTAACAAATTTGTGTTTTGATAATTGGTCAAGTCAACAAGAGAAAAACGCTTCAAAATAATTTGGTAAATTGTGCATATAGTCAAATAATTGTTGAATATAAATTGGTAATTTATTTGTTGATCTGATTGAAATTGTTCTATGTAAATAAGCCATAATTCTACAAGCCATTTTATGTTCGAGTTGAAAGGCCAATGTTCAAGATTGTATTTGAAGTATTTGTAAAACGACCTTCGCCAATATATTCTGAAAATTAGATGTCTTAATTGACCAAGAGGAGTGCTATCTTGTTCACTGGTACTTAGGGCTTGACTAAAATAGTGTGAATGCCTAATAACAATGCTCAATGTAAAAACACATTCTAAATTGGTCAAATTTTGCATGTTTTCGCTGTAGCGCATTTTGCTTTTATTTAAATTGCCATATTGGTCATTTGTCTGATCCGTAAACGGATAGACCAAAATTTCGTTTATCAAACGAACAAATGTGTCGACTTTTTTCATTGTATTTGTTGGATCAGCGCTTGCTTTAGTTGGCGTAAGCTCATTATCCAAATGAGTCAAAGCAGACTTATTGAAGCACTTTTTGAACAGCGATCTGTGTTCACCAAAGTCGTATTTGTGCACAACTGGCTCAATGTTGGCTTGAAAGTTAAGCTTAGACGCTTGATGCTGCTGCTCGATGTGATCGAATGAAGGTAGCTCAATTTCTTGTTTGCTCAATGGGAGAAAAAAATTCAGATAATCGACTAACAAGTCTCCGTAAACACTGTCTATTTCGATGCAATTAGTTTGCTCGCTGAAAACCTTGCGCGATTCAGTACGCGTGTCATGCACAAGCATGAAAAAATAGACAAAGTAGTACTCGAGAGGACTTAGATTAAGAGTGTTGTACGAGTCGGACTTGTTAGACAAGTAACCGGATGGATTGTCAAGTCTTGTCTGAATTATGGGCCCGAATGAGCTCTTTGGCAAACGAAAAACGGCGCCATAATTCTCTAATTTGAATAATGACAGCCAAAACGTGGACTTGGTACACAAAAAATTGAACATTAAACTATGCTGGCATAGATTCTGTCCCCGATTTATCAGTTTAAGTGGCCAGTTAGTTCTAGTTGAAATTCGTTTATCGCCAAATACATCCATTGTCTCAAACTGATTACTCATTTGATTATTTGAAAATATAAAGTTAATAACATACTCGATGTAATTGTACAGGTCCTTTGAATAAAATAAAAATAGTTAATTAAATTAGATGACTTTTTTTTTTAGAAGAATAAAATTCTTTCATTATTAAGTTCTTTCAAAATGTTTTCCTTTTTTTTTTAAATTAAACTTTGTTGCGCCTTTTTTACCAAAAAACTGCCCTGCACACTCGAAAAATTTTTTTTAAACTGAAAAAAATTAGCCTAGTTTTACACTTTTTCAAAGTGCATAAATACCTTGGACACTGTTAAATCAGGAATCGTGCTGGATGATTTGTAGCTGCAAATATTATTTGAAATAGGCTTGTATTTAATGTTGCACTTTTTTTAATACCAAACTGCACTATATTATTTCTAAAAAGTACTACATTATTTTATGTGCACTGAATTATTCGGTTTTTTACCAAAATAATTCAAATGAGAACTTTTATATTTCAAAACTTTACTATTTAAATCACCTCGCACTTAAATAATTTTTGACTTGAACTAAAAAAATTTTGAATATTAATTTAGACTTGATTTTTATTTTCAAAAAAGCTTATTTTATTCTATTTTCCGTCTCTTTTTAAAATTCCTTGCGGCTACTTATTTAGAAATTAAAACAATTAAAAGCTAAAATGTTACTACAATGTTACTTCCTGTCTCTCTAGTATCTTTAATTCTTATTTTCTATAAATAGCCCATACTCTAAAATAAAATAATAATCATATTGATTTCGCGTGTTTGTTACCATTACTTATCAGCATCACTAGTGGTAGATCCTAATGGATTCAAAAAAGCTTAAAAGCTTACTTAATTCGTTAATTTAATAACGAATCGGCTACTTATTAGATACAATATTATTTTTATTTTATTCTCATGTATGTATTACTAAATTTTTTTTTCTCTCAAAAATTAAATCACATATTTAATCACATAATGCAATTGTAATTTGTATTTTCTTATGTTTAGAAAAAATAAAGTTTTCGAAAAAAATAGTGCTTGTTGTATTTACTTATCTAAAAATGAATTAAAATAGTTCAGGTCCAAAATTTGCACAAAGATATTAAGAATAGACTTGCTAAAGCAAAGAGTGCCTTTGCTAGACTCCGACCAGCACGGAAATCAACCATCTACAGCAAGGAAACAAAACTCAAACTGTACAACACTGTAGTAAAATAAACACTGATGCACGGGAGTGAGTGTTGTGGAATATCTGATTCTGACAGAAAATGCCTGAACACCTTCCACACTGGATGCCTAAGAAGGATTCTAAAGGTTCACTGGCCTGAGACATTGTCAAACGTAGAATTATACACCAGAACAAATTCACAGCCATTTAGCCAATGTATTAAAAATAAAAGATTGCGATGGCTTTGACATGTGCTTAGAATGAAAGAAACAAGGATACCAAAAAGAGCCCTTCAATGGACACCTCAAGGGCG
>VANL01000546.1:0-30025 GCA_006352455.1 Brachionus sp. 'Tiscar' | reverse complement strand
ATTCCAACAGATTTCGCTCCAGCTCGTCGAGATCTATCAGAAAATATGTAAAAAGTTGATTTTTGGATTTTTTACCCAGATTGCCCCATATCCTTTCCAAGACAAAGTAATCTTAAAAGATAATAAAACATTAAATAAATAAATCCCTTTAAAAATATTTTAATAATCTTAGGATGCCAAGGCGAAAAATTGACTGGATTTTCTTAACAAAACTTAATTCAGAGGCTGAATTGGAAAATTTATTTAAACAGTACCCTAATCAATCATCATGAAATGCAAATTCTAACAATTGCACTATCTGCTCAGATAACAGCGATTGTCATAAAATGGTTATTCAAAGTGTAAATGCCAAAAGAATTGTATAACTCGCTATTTAGTTACCAAATGTCAAAAAATAGATCAAATAGATTAGGGGAAGAAAAAGAAAATGATGAAATTTTATTAAAGTATAGATGGAGCGATAAATATTTAGTAGAAATAAACCCTGTACTCATTGTAGCTTCAGTCAATTTTTGGATTCTGATGTTTGCATACATCTAGTAGGTTGTTGCTATTTAGACTCAATTGGCTATCCTGGTATTATTTTAAAAAAATTGAAAAAAAAAAATAATTCCAAAAAAGGAAAATTAGGACGATGGCATGAAAAAGACTAATTACCGGTAAGATTTTCATACTCTGACTTCAAATTAAATTTATGTTTTTTTCTCTGTTTAAAAATTTTATTTGACTTTTTATAATTTTATGTTTTACTCTCTATTTGAAGTTTTTTTATTAATTAAATCAAAAATAGTTTATGTTTTATTCTCAGTTTAATTACAATTTACTTATGTTTTTTCCACATTTTGATAAATAAAAATTATTTTTATGTTGTGAATTCTTTATTAAAGGTTTTATAATACCTCATCCTGTAATATTTTGCTATTGAAACCATTTCTTCACTATTATGGCAGGATTACAAAAGCCATTGTTGCTAAAATATGAAGACTTGATCTTGTCTCAACATATGAATTGACGGAAGTTAATTATTTCCTAAAATATCAGCATTTCTGCTAGAATTAAGTCTTTCATCAAAAAAAGAAAAAAATCCTAGACGATAATAACTAATACAGCACCAAAATTCTAATGAAACTGCTTCATTGCTTTTTTCATTTAATTAATCTTAATTATACTTCTCTAACGGCATCTGTCTTATCTGAATTCAATTTCTTCTATTGTCTTCTTCAATTTTCAATTCGTCACTGAATGCTATTAGTCTCCGTTTAGCTTTCTTCCATTTCACACTGATTCAAAAACTTTTTCTCATTTTTTTGAGATTTTTTTAGTCTTAGTTTTCGAACCACATTTAAGTTTTTTTACTAATAATCTTCGTCTGGCAAGAGAATTTGATGTTTTTATGTCTTATTTTTTTTACCATTCGATTTGATTATATCTTTCAATATTACTCTTTATGCATGCTATTGATCTATTAAGATTATTTAGGAATATGACTTTACATTATAGCGAAGATTCGCTATCTATTTTTTAACATTAATTAAAATTATGTTTAACAATGTGGCTCATAATCCGTGAAATTACATCCAAAAATATTGTACTTCAATAAAAATCTAAAAAAATTAATTTTAAAATAATAATTAATCAATAATGATAATAAATAATAATATCAGTCTTTTATTTACTCTAAAACTAGTAGCTTTTAAGATTTATGTTCATGAATTAAAGTTATTAGTACGTTCAAAAGTTGAATTAAATGCTGAACAAATTTAGCTATGCTAAAAGAGCAGAGTATCTTAAGATTAAATTAGTGTATGCAAAAAAGATCTTGATCTATGCTGTAAAAATTAAGATCTTTTCAAATTAATAAACATAGGGATTAAATGGCCCATCAATAATGCACAAGAATTCAGCTTTATTTAATTTCAGCACTATCAAAAATCTTTGCTAATAATTTTAAATGCCAATTACCCCTTTTTAACGAACATGATTTTTTTTATTCATTATTAAGAGGTTCGACTCGAGCAATATATGAAAATTCCATAAATCTTTTCCACTTGAAGCAAAGCGTTCATTCTAATTTAGATCAAGTTAAAAAAAATAAAAATGCCAATTTTAATAGAAAAAATTGTATTTAAACTAAAAGATTGATTAAACAAGCAAACCAAAGAGTAATAATTCCTACTATTTTTTATAAATTATTTATTTTACTTTTTTTTTCAATTTAAAATAAAATTTTTTTGAATAAAAATTTATTAATCATACAAGCTTTTATTTATCCGTAATTTTAAACTTATTAACAAAGTTATTTTAATAGTGAAAGACAAAAATTCAAATCTAAATATTTTCAAACAATCAAAAATAATTTAATTTAAATTAAATTAAATAAATTAGAATAAAAAAAAAAGTAAAAAAATTTGTAAAAATAAATAGATAACTCTAAAAACTCTTCCAGAATTACAGTAAACACGAATGTTTTTTATCATTAGTATTTTGTAGGCTAAAAATTTTTTTAGAAAACTCTTCTAAAGGTAGCACATTTTTTGATTTGAGATTAGAATCAGATTTGCTGATGCGACTGGTTTGAAGTAGAGTGGGTTTTTTGTGTAAATTGTAGTGTAAATTTAGTAAACTTTCACGAACATGTAGCGGAATCCAGTTCGGATCGAGCAGATCACTCGATTTAGGATTTTCAGACATTGCCGTTTTTCTGACCAATTTTTTAAAATATCTGGTAGTTTTATACACCGGTTCATTTGAATCATTCGAACCTCTGATATTTATCTCGTCCTTAGACTGCATAGACAATGTTCTGTCCGAATTTTTTATTTCGCTAAGAGGCTTTCGAAACTTGGACTTGGCGTACAAAGACCTGCGGTCTGAAACTCGTTTTTGTGTATTCTTAGAAAACTGATAAACAATACGGTTCGAGGACCGGTCGAAAAATTTGGCTCGGACAATCTCGGTCTGCGTTGGGTTGTAGGATAGAGAGAGTGCATGTTCCGGAAGAAGATTTTTTAACTTGAAACGATTATAATAGTCTCTGGAATAGGACCAGTAAGGCTTGTAGACCGTGTCCGATCTTAGACAAACGCTCAGTCGAGGCTCGGAATTCGAGCGAATACGCGACTTCAAACTAGGCTTATTAATGGTAGTTTTGGGATAATTGCTTATTACATTTTCCATAGGGGATTTTTTTACGGTTGAAAAACGTGGATAAGTAGGCTTTTTGCGATAAATAATTGTGTCTTGTTCATTTTTGACTATTTTTACCTCCTCTATGTGCATAGGCTCGCTGCTGTACGGTGGCAGCATTGGAGGTATGGTGCGTAGTTTTTGATATTTACTCAAACAAAGCAAAATAGACATCACCCATAGACTTAAAACGGTGATAATCAGGAGTAATTCACCAAATGGAATCATGCTATTTCGTGCAGTAACATCTAGTGCTTAAAAAAAAATTATTTCTAGCATATTTGTTGACAATTCGTGTTCAATTAGGACCAAATTAGTCGGAAATGCTATTGACTGATATATACAGACATAGCTTGAATTTGACGCATTTATTTTCACAATTTTTTATTTTTTAGTGGATAATTGAATAGATTAGTTCTGAAGCTAATTTAGATAATTATGTCTTGGTAGAATATAACCTTAAAAGCTAAATGGCACACTAGGTTTAAAACATCTGCGAGTAATTTTTTATCTTTTTAATAGAGCCAAATGCTCATTCCATTTATGGAATTATTTTAGGATTTGGATTTTAATCTATACTATTTTAACTATAATAATTTTAGTTAAGTTGTTAATAAAGATGAAATGAGATTAATACATTTTTTAAAAAAATTTTAATGCCGAATTAAAAATTAAATTCTAAACAATTAGGCTTGAGTGCACCATTAAATATCTCGGAAATTATGTGATAGATCATCAACCGAGAGTTTTTGTTGCATATTCTAATTTATATGAAATTTTATACGACACTCGAAATAAAAATATTGTTTCAGTCCAATTTTTACTTTTAAACTTTATTAAAACTCATTTTTACTAAAATTTTCTTTATTTTTAGATAAATTATTTAATTTGGAAATATTTAACTATTAAAAAATTTTGTGACTAGAAAATTTTCATTAAAAAAAAAAAATTTCACAATTTATTACAGGTGAAATTCGCTAAAATTGGTGGAATAAACCACCGTAGCTTATTATTATTATTATTAAATTCTGTTTAAAATAATATTGATTAAACTAATATTACAAACTAATTTGTATTTTTATTAAATAAAGTAAAGTAAAGTGTATATTTGGTTAACTATTTGCGGCCTTAGACTTTACGAGAGTGGTTTTCATCTTTAATAATTCATTATTTTTTAAATTAAAAGATTTTCTTTTTCGTTATAAAAGCTTATATTAATAAAAAATGTATTGTTGATTTATTCATCAAAAAATTGAAGATAAAAAATTGTCTTCATTTTTAACGAAAATTGGAAAATTTATTAAAACAATTTAAAAAAATTTCATCAAAATCTGCTATTTTTAAAATTTTATTTCAGCTTCTAAATTTGAAAAAAAGAGCTTGCTCCAAATAAAAATTTAATTTTAAATAAACAATTAAAGCAAAATGACATGAAAATCATCAAAATCTGTAGTTGAAACAAATAATTAGAATAAAAAATGCACATTTGTCTTTCAACTGCAAAAAGAGTGGAAAGAAATTGAAATTATTTTGATTTAGCGATGTAATGTGTCCAGAGAAATTTAAGAAATAGAAAATTGATCCAATTAAAAAACCATTTAAACTTTCTTAAATTTTATTAAATAAAAAGTGGCGTAAAATTTAATTTTAATTTAAAGTCGCAATAAAAACCAAGTGCATTCAAATTTACCTATAGAATTAGCTCATATATTAGCTCAGGTTTGATTATTTAATTTTAGCTTAATTGTGCTCCCAAATGGAATTGTCTTTGAATTATTAATTTGCCAATTTTAAGTTTAAATTCTGACTTTCAATAATTCTTTAATGTTGAACATAATTCTACAGAAGTTTATCGCAAAGCTCCTTTGTAAGCATTTAGAGTAACATTTTTGAATTTCCAACATAAAAAAGATTTACTTAAAACAATCATTCTTTTTAAATCTAGCAGTTATTTATTGCAACATGGAAATATTTTTTATTTTATCTAAATCTTTTAGTTTTACTTTAAAACCTAAATTTTTTTTTCTAATAAGAAAATAAAGGATAGACTTAATTTTTTTATACTATAATTTTTTTTTATTTTTATCAAGAAAATGGAAATTTTTATTTAAGTCAAGTTATATATAAAATAAATTTTCGAATACTGTTTTCTTATTTTTTAAAAGGAAAGACTATTTCAATATGATATAAGATTAAAGTTTTTTTAGAATTTAGTTCAGTCAAAATTTTTAAGATTTTTAAATAATCAATTTAAAATGGCTTGGTTAAACTTGATAAATTAAAAGGCAAACACGAAAGTATAAATTTAGCTACAATATTAATAATAATAATGATAATAAAATTGCGGAGCGAGACTAAAAATTTAGTCCAACTATGGTAGCTATCATTTTACAATAATATAAAACTAATTCATAATTAATACAGTTTTAGTCCAGCCCAAATTAGTTCACTTGCATATAATCGTTAATTTATTTAGTAACAATAAAAATTTTTTTCTTTCTTTTTTTCCCCTTCGATTTAAAATTTGCTTTAGAATTCGTTTAATTTAAATAAAAATAATAATATTTTTAATTTTTAAAATCTAAAAAATAATTTTAATTTTTCTTTCTGAAAAATATTTTGTTTAAATAAACGATCTCTCCACTTTACATTAGTTTTATTTTTACTAAAAACAAACACTATTATAAATAAAAAAAATCAAATCTTATAAATAATCTACCATGAGTTTGTTACTTGTGGGTATTTTTTTAAATTTAATTAAATATAAGATATAATTTATTTTAGAATAACAGAAAAAAATGTTTTTTTTTATATTAAAATAAAATTTAATTCACAGAAATTGCTCAAAATGTTTTGTTTTTATTTAACTTTCTTGACCATTAAGATTGCTCCGCAAAAATCTCTATTTTGGTTAGTGAAGTTTTATTATTTTAAGATGTTCTGGGGTTCCTAAAAAGCTCGCCATGTTTTACTTACGACCCAAATACCTAGAATCTTCTAACTAGTTGATTTTTTTTATATTTAATTTCAAATTATAATTTTTGCTTTTATGCTAGTTAAAGCTTTCAATTTATTTTTGTAAATTTTGGGTATGTTATGAATTTATTTCCTCCATTTTCTTAATACTTTACTTTTTTCTGCATGTTTTAACTTCCAAGTCCATCACTAAAATGAACAAGAATGGAACTAATGTGTCCACTTAAGTTCTCACCTCGAAATTTTCATTTAATCATAATAATAATTTTTTTTCCATTAAAAAGATTATTTGTTGTAAATTTCTTCAATCCTAGCATTATTTTAGATGGTATTCCAAAGTGTCTTAAGATACTTAAGAGTAGTCTTCTTTTAATTGATTCGAAAGCCTTCTTAAAACCGATAAAATTTATAAATAGGGATAATTTTATAAAGTTCTTCACATTAGCACCCACTTTAATTTTGAAAATGAAAATACATGATGATGAAAAAATATGGCAAAACAAGAGAAACTACTATGTTGTTTAAGAAGATACTAGTTAAAAAAAATTAAATGATAATTTTAATATTTAAATTTTTCTAATATTTTGAATAATTATAAATAATTCAAATAATTCTTAAATTGATAATTAAGAAATTTATTCTAAAGTATATATAATTTGCTTTTTTGACTTTTAATTTAATTATCTCTGGGCACAATAAGAGCCGAGTTAAATATTCCGAAAACGGAAAAGGAAAACTTAATTTTTGAACAAGTGAATTGTTTTAAATTATGAGCTAAATTTTGTTTACGTAATTCTTTGTGGTGAAAACAAATGATCATAAAATTAAATCACTATTAGTAGATAAACAAATGGGATTTTTTCAAGACTGCAAATACCTTTCTAAATCTTATAATTTACATTTATATTTTTTTAATTAGATATTTTAAATTATCAGCACAAATCTAGTCTTATGAATTTAATAATAAATGCTCAAAATACTAAATCAAATTAAAAGAAAAAGAAATTTTTAGTACTTTTCAATTTTGAAAATGCCGAAGCATATTTTGTTAGCATTAAAATTTTTACTAAAATATTTATATCCTAAAAGATTCTGCAAACATTAAGTAATGCTGCATTATACATTACAGTAAAATAAGATTTAACATGATATGCTAAACATGAAAAAATATCTCTGAATCAAATTTAATAATATAGAAAATACTTAAAAGCTTTTAAAAATAATTCTTTCATGAAGGTGATTTAAAAATTAATTTTTTTTGTGTCAGAGGAAATATCAGATTGTATTCTTTTTTAGATAGTTTCCCCAATGTTAGAAACTTTTTAATCACAAACCACAATTTTCATTGCTAAATTTTCATGCATTTATTCATTTTAAAAAAAAAATATCTAAATTTTAACGCTTACAAGTAAATTTTATTATTAGAATACTTTTATGATCGAATAATTAAGGTAACAAAATGATTTTAATTGATGAAATTTAGAGATTATTTAAAAAAAGTCCACAAACGCGTCTAAAATACAGCAAAATAAGTGTTTTTTTGAGATAATCGTCAAAAAAAAAATTAAAATAATTAAAGGTTAATAATTTTGATGCATAGATTACGATTTTGACAAAATCTTTTCTAGTTTATGGGCTATATCCTAAGATTTGAAAAATAGACTTATATAATCTCGATTCAAATGATCTATTCATTGGAATCCTGAATTTTTAACTCCAACTTCGTAATCTACGCTCTTGAAAATACTAGAATTTATGTTTGGATTATTCCTAAATATGGCCGTTTATCACTGAGACTCAAAAGGTTAAAACATTTATAAAACTGACTTAACTGAAGCATATAATGATTCAACTTTATTTTAATAATCTTACAATCATTTTTATTTTTTTAATTGAAATTTTTCAAAATTAAATATAAATAAATTGTAAATTAATTAATAAATGTATCTTTCACTTAAGAATGATTTATGTCCTTGTCTTGATAAAGATTTACTTTTTTTAAATTATTTTAAAATATTAATTTTATTAGAAATTTTAGAAATCAAAAACCAAAGAAAAAAAATCTTTCAAATTAATGTTATTATTATTATTAAAAAATAGCTTTGGGAGTAAATCCCAGGAACGTTGGTTCGTTGGCGTTTAGCCTTCGTTTGAACCCTCTTTTTTGAATGAAAAAAATAATATTGTCCCAGAGAGTTTTGAAAGTTTGTATTCTATTGCCAATGTTTTAAAAATATATTCTATTAGGTTTAATAAATACTTTTTTTTTTTTAATCTTTTTTTTTTAATCTTTGTAAGCTAGTTTCTAATACTTATTTCCATCGAGATCAGCTTATAGTCCCATATGGTCTAGTGGTTAGGATTCCTGCCTTTCACGCAGGCGGCCCGGGTTCAATTCCCGGTGTGGGAAAATTTTTTTTTGTTTAAAATAATTAGTGAAATTGAACATTGTATATTTAATAAATTCATAATTTAATGCCTTAAATAATATGCACTCCAGGCTAAAAACTAGTAAAATTCCTTTACAACAGACGTTCCAGGAATGAATTAATGGCTTCAAAAAGCTTTAAAAGTCTTTTTAAAGTTTTCGTAATTAGTCACGTCATATCTTATTTTAAAATTATGGCAAATTTATTTAATCGATTTTAGTCCTAGTTTGTTTAAAAAAGATGACAAACTTTAGATTTAATTTTTTTATCCTCATGAAAAAGCTTTACTTATCGATTTAAAATAATCTCTGTAGAGAACGTGAGCATTTATTGTTTATTAATTTAAAGTACTTGGATTAGATAAAGCTATCAACATACTTGACATCTAAATTTAATTAAAATTATTAAGAAATTATGAAAAAATTTTCAATAAATTTTTTGCTTAGATTAAAGATTAATTTATTTTCAAATTTAAGTGCATGGAATGATAATTTTTAAGTAATTAGCTTCATTAATTAATAATTAAAATTCTTACTAGGCGGTAGAAGAGGAAACCGGGTAGATTTTTTGTCCAGGCATTTTTCTTTTTCGATTAGACTTAAAATTTTAACAATTATTTGACTATTCGCTTGAACTGACTCTTTTTCTACCAAATAATCATTTGAATAAGATATTTCAGTGAATTTTGTCTGACTTAATTTAACCAATGTGACCAAAAAATTCCCTGGTATTCTTGTGGGTTTTGTGGTGTTGAAATTTTTTACAATTTTGGTCAAATCAGACATTTTGGCATCTAAAATTAATTAGAATTTTATTCAAACCATCAAGTAATTTAGTTCCCAGTCAACTAGAAGGCAATGAACTTAAAAATTTGATTAATTAAGTGAGCGAATTAATCTTTGGTTAATTTACTAATTAATTTGGGTTTCTGAAATTACCTGTTTGAGTTTATTTAATTTAAAATTTAATTCAACAAAAAAAATATATATAAAATTATTAGGGTATTTTTATTTGGCTTAAATAGATTTTAAAATACAATCATAAATTTAGTATATTCTTGAATTTTACATACTTCATTTTTATTTTAAAAAAAAGCTTTCAAATTACACACACTTGTTTTTTTAGAACGGAGAAAATTACTTCCTCTTATATATCATTTTAATCTTCCTGTTAATGAAAAAAAAAACTCAACATTGCCAAAATCAATTTTAATAAATTAATGTTTAAATTTTTTCCATTTGATACGAATTTTGCTCTTGTACATTTAAATTAAACTTAAATGAGATATAATTTTATTGCACTTTTTTTCTTCTAAATAAATTACATTTTTTTGATATTTGAAACTCTATGTGCTTAAAGCAATTTCCTTTTGACTTGTGATGATGTTTTAAGCTAAAGTTTAATTAATTTTTTTTAAGAATATCTAATACCATATTAATTTTTATTTCGACACTTTTTTTGATTCATTAATCAATTTTTAATCATTTAATTATTTATTTTTGGCTTAGAAAAATTACAGTTTAAATCTAACAAAATTTTTAAAGGATACTAGACTTTTTCGAGTACTTTCAATATAATGTTTTCATTAAGCTGAAAATTTTTATTTGCTCAATATTATTCTATAACGAATCTAATCTAATCATGTTAATCAAGCAATTACTTAAAAAGATATGATGATTTTTATAATAATAACTCCCATATGGTCTAGTGGTTAGGATTCCTGCCTTTCACGCAGGCGGCCCGGGTTCAATTCCCGGTGTGGGAAGATTTTTTATTTTTCTATAGAATTTTTTTTTAAGTAAATGCTAATCTCAAAAAAAATATTTTAAAAAATTGTTATTCATGGTAATTTTTTTTTCATCAAAATGTCCTGTTTAAAATTAAAATAATTCATGCTTAAATTAAATATTTCTTTTTCTTAATTGAAGACAAATTGAATTTAATTCTCATTTTTTGAAGATATTTTTTTAATCCATTTAAATAAAATCATCTTTAAAACTGTTTTATTTTTTATTTAATTAATAATTATTTTTAAGAGTTAGATCGATTAAATTTTATATTAATTTGCATTAGTTAATTTTTTTTAAAAACAAAGGAGTCACTAGAGAAGAAAAAAAAAGAGATAGTAAAATGAAGGAATAAAATGAAGTAAATTTTTTGTTTCCTAAATAATTTGGGAGACTACAAAAAATCTAAAAATATGAAAATTTAAAAATTTTAAATTATTTTCAAAAACTTAGACCATATTTGTTAGAAAACAAAATCTTAATTGAGTTTAAACCTTGAGTTACAGCGTTCTTAAATTTATTCAATCACTTAGTTGAAATTTAATTTCTTTTTGGCTTTTAATTTTATTTCCATATACTTTAAGATCATAATTAGGAGATTCTTTATTTTTTGCTGACAGAACCTTTAAACATAACTTTTCAACTAAAATTTTCATTTTCCATTTTGCTAATTCACTTGAGTATTTATTCATCTTGCTTTTTAAATTTTCATTTTTTTAGTTGATAAAAATGTGACCAAGTCATCGCCAAAAAGAAGAGAGTATTTATTATTGGTCTTGCTTCTTCTAGAAATTTCGTTGATAAATATGCTGAACAGTTAGGGACTAATAACTGACCATTGAGGTACACCTGTAGTAAATGGATATTCATCACTTAAAATAACACTAACTTTGATTATTTTCGAGAAATTATTTATCTCAAAATCAATTAATTATCTAGAGTTTTTAAAAATCCTCGAGTTAAAATTTTTAAACCTGATAGATAATTTATAAGCTTCAGAATTAATGATAAAAAAAAAACAGAATTCTTTTAATACAATTCATGATAAATTATTACTTTTTCCTAACTATAATACTTTGCGTGTCTAAAAACTAACCCAAAGAAAATTTTGTCTCATTTTTAAAAAAGCGTTTCAATTTTTTTCCTTTCGTTATTTAATGATTTATTTTATAATATAAATATTTTTTGTGTTTTTAGATAATTGGTTTCAATTATGATTTATACTTCAGACAATCACCTGACTTAAATTCAATTTAAAATTAGAATTTACTGTTTTTTTTATTTAAACTTTTCTTGTTTAAAAACTGATTAGAAAATTTGAACCTAAATTATTAAAAAAATTCAAATTTAGCTGACTTATCATATTTTTACCACTAATAGATTAAAATTTTAAATTCGACTCGAAAAAAGATACAAGGACTAATCATAAAGTGATTAAGATATAATAGAAAATGAATATACTTTAGATGTTGAGTATAGTGAAAATCTTTAAGATGAAGAATAAAATTAACAGAAAAAATTATTTTATATAAAATTAAACAATTTTTTTTCATCAAGCCAAATTAATACTTTAAAAAATTAAAATCGAAATATTTCCTTAATTTTATAGAGAACTTGATTCTTTTTCCAAAATATTTAAAGATTGATAAATATCTTAAATCATAGGAAAGAAAAATGAAGTAAGAATTAGGAAGCAAAATTCAGCAAAATTCAATTAGCTTTTTTAATATGTTATTAGTGGCCTAAAATTTGGTTAAATGGTGTGTCTCAGAAAATCTTTTCGTACCTGAAGCTTTGGAAAAGAAAAATCATAATTTTTGTTTTTTTTTTTTTTTAAAAAATAAAAGTGATATAAAATGAATTTTATGCTTTTTTCCAGAAAAAAAAATTTCACTCTCTATGAAAAAAAACTTTGACTGTCCTTAAAATATGAATAAATTTAGTAACTAGCAAAATTTTACATATATTCTTAATCAGCGAATCGAATTCTATAAGATACTGCCAAAAAAATATAGTCTTTTATTTATGTAAAAGTTTTTTATTTATTTTTAAGAATTTAATATAATCTTTGAACTTAATAGTAAAAAAAAACTTTTTATGGGTTTTTTTAAAATTTATCTTTTTTACTTAATTTTACAGAATCTTATATTATCTATTTGAAATTTTTTAGTACGCGACTTTAAAAATGATCACATAAACCAAAATTAGTAAAAATTAACTGAAAATACTATTTTTTAGGTAAGCACTTAAAAGTTTTGTGATAGAATGATTAAAATAAATCTCTGTATAACTTTTTTTGATTACTTAAAACTTTATTCAAATCCCATATGGTCTAGTGGTTAGGATTCCTGCCTTTCACGCAGGCGGCCCGGGTTCAATTCCCGGTGTGGGAAGACTTTTTTTAAAGAAAAAAAATCCAAAAAAGAACTTATTTGCTTATTTTCGACAATTTGCAAACAACTTAAATTTAGCATATTCATCAGATTTTATCTAAAATTAGATAAATCTCTAATTTAATAAGAACTAGAAATTTTTAAGATTGTCGCTCTGATTAATATTTGAACTTTGATACAAAAAAAATTCTTAATTTGATAAATAGAAATACAAAACCCTAAAATTTAATACGATAAATTTAATCTATTGAGTTTATAAAATAATCATCCCTATAATTCTAAGAGTTTTAGATAAATTTGATCCCTTGACATCCTCAATTTTCAAACGTAAAATAAATTTTCAACCAAACATTTTGTTTTTCGATAATTTAAATTCGATAAGATTTTTCACGCTTAAATAATTCTTTTTTTTAACAAAAATTAATAACAAAAAACAAAATTTATAAATTTTAAAACTGATTAGATAAAAATAATATGATTTCGATATAATCTATAGAAAAAAAAATCGATATCGAAAAACATGTTACGTTTGCGTAAGTATATTTTGATTAAAGATAATCTATTTGAATTAATTGAATAAGATTGCCTACAGTTTTTGTCTCTGATCTGGATTTAGAATAATTAATTTGTTTCCTTAAAATTTTCAATTTAAAAATAAAGAATTAAATTCTTTTTTTCTCATAAATAGATCACAATGATATTTGAATTAATCGATTTATATATTTTTAAAATTTTTATTTAATCATTCATTTAAATTTTGAAAATAAGAAAATAACTCGTAGGCCGAAATTTCTTCACTAAATTAATGGCATACAAACTTTTTGTCAGCTGATGGATTTCGCTCGATGAATCTTAATTTCTATTAGGAGGAAAAAATTCTATTTTAAATTTATTTTTCTTTGAAGATTTAAGAAAACTTAAATGAAAAAGTGCGTTTATTGAAAAACTTTTATAATCTTTTAAAAGCCTGAGTACATTAATTTTATGACTTTTAACATATATTTATTTTATTTATCAATTTAAAGTTGCATTAGCAGAAAGAAAAAAAATTTCTATTATTTTAAAAGTTCTAATTTAATTCCATATTAGACTTTTTTATTTTATTTTAATTTTCTTTTTTTTTACATCTCCTACAAGGCCTTCATTGAATAAATAAATAAATAAAATTTAATATGATCTGTAAAAAATTAAACCGTGACTAATATAAAATTAATAATATCAAAATCTAATAAAAATTTTCAAATAGTGTTGGAATATTTATGACGTGAGTTATAGATTATTTACGTTATGGTCGTATCAGATTTACCAAAAATCAATAATTCCCTAAGAATCTAAGCATAAAAACTTTGAAAAATCTTTGTAAAAAGCATCCAACAATCAAAAATTAAGACTAGAGCGAAATTTTACAGATGCAATTATTGATCAATTAGAGGTATTGTGAAATTCAAACAGCGTTTTTTATTCGAATTAAATAAATAAATAAATAAATTTTTGCGCTTTTTTTACCTAAAATAATTTTTTTCATGTAAAAAAAAAGACATAAAATACAACATCAATTACATTCAACTTGATTATTTTATTTTTGCTTAAAAAATAATTTAGGAAAAGTTTTTCCAGAGCAGGTTCGAATTGCAGAGCCTTCTTTTCAGCCCACATGGTTGAAATATGATTAAAATAAATAGTATGTATTAATTATATGTGTACAATTAGTTAGAGTAGAAAAAATTATATTATATATACATTGTTAAATTAAGTTTCTGCTAAAAGTTTGGTGTATTTATGATTGAATCAAAGGGTGTTTTGTATTTTAAATTGTTTCTATAGGAGCTTGAACCAGAAAGACCTGGATCTCGAGAGCTATTAATTCGTGGATTTGCCTGGTGGTAATAAATTTTGAAAAAAGCTTGTTTGCTCTGTCATCAAATTGATTATTTAAGAATACCAAAATTTTATAATCGTTAAAAAAAGTGCATTATTAAATATTTTAATCTATCAAAAAAGGAAAATATTTTGTTCAATTCGTATTCTAATTTCACAACACATCAATAGACTTTTTAGAACAATTATTCAAAAAAATCAGAAATTATTATATCAATAAATTCAATGCAAAAAACTACGATTTAAACAAAATTTTAGAGTTTATTAGATAATTTTTCTATTTTTTTTAAATTTGATTTTTAAATCTTTTTATATATTTAATTAATTTCAAAAAGCAAATTCACTTGATTGACAATTATTTAATTAACATTTTTTGTGTGGAAAATTAAATTTCTTAGAATTAAAAATGATTCTAATTTTCACTTCAAAAGATAGACGAAATTAAAGAAAATTATTACTCAAGGTCAAATTTAATTAAAATTTTATCCAACAAAAAATGAAATCGAAACTTAAGAGCATTAAGAGATCGATCATTAAATATTTAAATGGATCTATTTTAGATTTTTCTCTTCCTTATTTAAATCTTTTAGGTGGAGACTGCTTAACCACTTATGCTATTTAAAATACAAATATAAATTTTTGAAAGGATGGTTTTAATAGTAAATCATTAGTTTTGAAATAATAAAACAAATTTAAATTTGGCTAACTTTTTAAATTTAAGTCTAAACTTTAAAAAGTACCACCCAAAATATGTTTTTGCAAAAACTTAGAATTATTATTTGATGATTTTCTAAAATAAATACTATTTAACAGGATTGTAGGTAGAGCTTTTACAGAAAAAATATTTGATTGATAACCTTTGTTTCATAACTCAAAGTTCCTTTACTTTCTTAGTAAATGAGATATAAATTTTTTGATCACATAATTTATATCTAATGAACAAAAAATCTTGAAATATTATTTTGCTCTTAAAATGAAATAATTTTATTTACAATGTTTTCAAAAATTTTTTATATTCATCATAACTAGTTTTTGCTGTCCGAGTGCAGAAAACTTTATCATCAGATTCACAGAGTGCATTTAAGCTAACAAAATTAGCTTTAGTCGGATCAAATTGAATTCTATCCAGAGATTTTAAAAAAGCAAATCTGGCCTTTAGAGTTTGCAATGGATAAACCAGAATACTTGGATACAATTGAATATCTTGATGAGTCAATTTTGCAACTTGAGTTAGAAAAATAAAATTTGCTTCAATTTGTTCAAATTTTTTGGTGAATAGTTTGGGGTAAGTTAGCAAAATTGATTTAAGACTATCTGGCGAATAGTCCAAAAAATCAGTAATTCCAAATTTGACTTTTTGAGCAACGCTTGTCGGCAATGTAATCAATTTTGGTCTTTTGGTAACAACTTCTCTCAATTCGGCTCCAGTTAAACCAAACTCTCTCTGAAACCAACCGAGTCTGGTATCAACTTCTAGCACATTTAGACTTAACCATTTGGGTGCTTTGCAAAGTATTCTAACTTTGTCTTCTTTTGAAAATTTTTTGCTCGATAAATACTCAATCCTATTTTTCAAGTCCTGTAATGAATCTTGAAAAACAGCAGGGTTTTTTGTTATAATAAACGCATGGTTCTCAGATGGTACACCAATATCGTGCAAAAACACCAAAAATGGCTTAACATTTTTATCCAAATCAAGGTTTAGGATTAATTTGGCTACAGAAGGATCTTTGTCCCATTTTCTTATGAAGACACCCATCTGTACAAAAGTACTCAATACCGGACTTTTGTTGACGTAGTAGGCCAAGTTGTACACGACTGGTCTGCTCAAAGGTTCCAATTTTTGAATTTGTCTTTCCATTTGTTGCTCTTCAGTCAAGTCTTCTTCATTATCGTCTAATTGCGGTTCTTTCCACAATGGTTCTGAAACCGAAATATCTTTTTGCTTAATAATCTCTGAATTTTTTTTTAGAAATTTTTTGGCAAAATTAGTCGATTGAACAGAAATGTCTGGCTTTTTGTGAACAACCATTTTACTCAAATATTCGGATGAAAAACATCTAAAAGCCGATCTAAACATCTAAAAAAAATAATTTCTTTAATTAGGATATTCCAAATTACTTTAATTTTTTTGAAAAATAAACCATTATAAATTTTTGTAATTTTTAAAATTAAAAAACGATTTAAACAAAATTTAAAAGAAAAATTATAGTAAAAAACCGATTGATTTTTTTCGATGCTTTATGTTATATCTTTTCTTTGGTTTTATTTAAATTAATTAATTGTTTTGAAATTTTTTTTTTTCAATAAGAAATCTGAAATCAAAAATATTCAAATTGTTTAATTTTTGTTACAAAATATGCTTATTTTCATATAATAAAAAGTTTAAAAAAATGAGAACACAGGATCGAAAAAAATCGTACGGATTTTGAGTGTTGAATGTTTTAAAGTAGAAAAAGAAGAATAGAAGATAAATGCTTTAAATCAATTAAATTATTATTTTTTTTTCATTATATTACACTTGAAAAATGCTTTATCAATGAATATGAATTCTGAACAATTTAATAGTTTAATTTTTTTAAATTAAACAAGTGAAAAAAAATTTAATTAGATAATTTAAAATGTGCCTGAAGAAAAATTTTAAATTTCAATAAAATGAGCATTTTAAAATTGTCCTATAATGGAATTTTTTGTTAATCTAATTTTCTAATTTTTAATATCTATTTTTAGTAGCTTAACTCTTAAGCAGTTCAGAGCGATTAATTCTTTCTTGTTAGAAAAGTTTTACTCGCAAAAAACATTATTTTAATAAATTATGGAATTATGAAAATCAAATAAAAAAAAAATATTTCAATCGATAAAATGTATTTTAAAAATTTTGAATAAATTTTTATTCATTTGAATTTATTATCTCACAGAGTTAAACTATCAAAAATTATTATATATTTTATGTTTACAATTTTTAAAAATACTTACAATTTATCGCATGAGAGAAAATCATCATGCTTTTTATGGAGACAATGAAAATTTGCAAATAAAATAACTAATCTAAAAATCTACTTTATTGGTGTTATCTGAAATGCTGATTAAGATTCTATATACTTTTTTTAATTAATATTTTTTTTTCAAACATACATATTGAGTTGTAAATCTTTTTTTAAAATTGATTCCATTTCATGATTAATTTTATACTAAAAATATTAAATGCTAATTTTGAAAATATTGTTTATTTTTAAATTTTATGTTATTTCAATAAAAATTTCCGGATTAATTTAGCATTTTAAAATTCGTGTCAAAAAAATATTTTGTTTGATCAACTAGCCGTGTTTACAGATACCAACGCTACATTAAGAGCTTAGGTGCAAATAAAAATAATATTTTTAATATTTAAAAAAATGCTTAAGTAAAGTTTCCAGTAAAAATAATAACCATAAACTCTAGGAAATAGTACTCCCATAATCTTGTCTTTACTGAAGACATTAGGTACTTAACTGATCGATAATTTAGTTAAAATAATAGATCAAGGATTGCTTTATTAAAGAAGTATAAAGATTAAGCATATCAAAAGATACAAAGCTTTAAAAATGCAAGAATTTAATCTTGATGCGAATTATTATTTTCAATAAAATTTAAAAATTTCAACTCATTATAAAATTTATTTGGTCGATAAATTCTAAATTCTATCATAGAATTATCAGTAAATAATAGAAAAACTGACTTTACGTATTCCCTCGTTCGATATTGCAGCCTCACAACCCAAAATTCAACTTTGATTTTGATTTGATTTTTGAAAATTTGATTTTTGACGCGGTATTATTTGTTGAAAAAATTTAAAATTGACTTGAAAAATATGATAAATATTTTAAAAATTTAATTTTTATTAATTTTTCAAGTCATTTTTAAATTTTTTCAAAAAATAATAAAATTTTAGTATTTTTTTTAAATCAAATAATAAAAATATTCATTTCTAATTTTTTTTCGGTTTAATTAGTGATCCTGGACCAAATGCATAATTAAAAAAAATAATTTTTTTAATTGTGACAGAAACTCTATTGTTATTGCTGCATTAAATTAAAAAACTTTACTTTTAACGTGAAAATACATCTTTGACGCATGCGGTGTGAGTTAAGAATGTTTTAACATGGGCGAGATGGTATTTATTGCCTGCACCAAAGTTGTATTTCGGGTTGTGAGGCTGCAATATCGAACGAGGGAATACGGTATTTTATTGGTATTTATTTTTAGTCATATATCCGAACATTCATACCAAAAAAATTACGAGTATCGGATATTGGCTTGGGTCTAAAACTCAATACTCATACTTTTATTTAATTTCTGAATAATCCAGTTATAATATCAAAATATTGATCTTTTAAGGATATAGTGTGATAAATTTTGAATAATTTATTTATGTTGCAGTATAAATTTGACTAACCAATTTAAGAGAATAATGGTTGATAAAAATAATGCAATTAAAAATAGATGTCCCTAACCACAACACAATCGAGTATAACCAACACACATTCTATTTTTAATTGCATTATTTTTGTCAACCAATTATTAGATTACCAGATGTTGGTTAACAAAGTACGCAAATTTTTTTTATGAATAGAAAAATTAAAAAAAAAAAACAGAAAAAACTTAGAAGTCCGAGAAAAAAAAATCTCACGTTTCAGGTATGAGTATTAGATTCTGAACCTTAAACCTTAAATATATTCCGAAATTTTTGGATCAAAATGTATGCATATATCTTTATTAGTTTAAAAAATATTTTTTTTAGCTAGAAAATCTCAAAAAATAAGTTTTATTTTCAAATTAATTAGAAAAATATAATTTAATAATTTTTATTAATTATCTTGATAAAATAATGGAAACTGATGGATCGCAGTTTTAAAAATGGGTAGTTAAGAATAATCAAAAACTAGTTATTAATTTATAGAATTTAATAGAATAAAAAAGTACTCTAAGGACACTAAAAGAATATTTGAGAAGCTAAAAGTTAATTAATGTAAGTAAAACTAAAAGAATAATGTTGTCCTAGCTCGGAAATAAATTGGTTATCAGACCAAATTGGGAAATTTGGACAAAAAATAACAAAAATAATCTATTTAAAATTTTTTTTATTCGAAAAATTTAATTTTCGTCAAAAAAATTTAAAATTTCATTTGATGTGGATACTGCTTGTTTGAAAGGCTGAATCTGGATTTCAAATAGGGCACCAAAAGTTTTCTATCAGCACTTGGACTGGTTCTAATAGCATTCAACAATTGTTTATCAACATCCAATTGAGCGGTCTTTCTTTCCTCAGTAACTTTGTACTCCTCTTTTTTTTGTTGGAAAATTTCGGCTCCAGCTTCGCCAGACTTAGCCTGTTTTCGGGCAGCTCTGACTCGATTAAAGAACGCGTCATTTAGGTTCTCTGGCACTTTAACTTTGCTGATGTCAACCTTGGTGCTAGTGGCAATCACATAGTTTTGGTTAATTCTTCTCAAAGGACATCCGTTCAATTTAAATGGACCAGTGACTAACAAAAGACCAGAGGCCAATTGTTTCAAAAATACAACACGCTTAAATTAAAAAAAAAATTGTTTAAAATACTTTTTTTTTAATTTAGGATTAGAAAAAAAATCTTAAATAAAATTTTAAAAAATTTAATCAGAAATGTAACCTATCAGTCATTAGATTCAGACTGGGGCGGTAAAGAATCATCATTTATTTAATCTTAAAAGTATAGCTATTATTCAGTCTTAAAAACCATTCAGTCATTTTAGTCAGACTGGGGCGGTATAGAATCATCATTAAGTATTTTAAAGTTTTTATTTTTGTTCAGATAAAGAACCATTCAGTCATTTAGGTCAGACTGGGGCGGTAAAGAATCATCATTAAAATGTTTTTTTTGTTTTATGTTTTCGGGTAACTTACTTTTCCGGCATGACGTCCAGCGACTAGAATTAAGACAGTGCCTGGAGTGATGGAGGATCTCAACGAATGCTTGTGTTGAGAGAATGATTTTTTGTTGGTTCTTAGTTTTCTTGGTTTGTCCTCAGTAGGGTAAAATCTTGGCTAGTTGAAAAATATGAGTAAAAATTTGGCAAAATTATGGTTGGACTTACAAATCGGTTGACACGGACGGTTCTTGTATTGCCGTTTTTCTCGCCTTTAACTTGCTTGGTGACCATGCGGGTGGTTTTCTTGGGTTTTTTGTCCTCTGGTTTTTTTTCATTTTGCTTCTTCCATTTTTCGATGAGCCATAGACCGCGTTTGTGGAACATGCGGCCATGTGATAGTCGCATAACACCGCTGGATTTTACTTCCTGGTTGATTGGGGTAGTGCGTGGCGATTTGACTTTTGGACCCATTGTTTCGATCAAGTCTAAAGAAATGTTTTAACTCTTAAATTTACAATGTTTATTAAGCACGTTGTAGAAAATTTGGAAAGCGAATGAGTCTAGATTGGCTTTGATATTGAATGCATGCACGAGATTTGTGAAAAGCCAGAGAGAAAAAAGAGAATTTTTCTTTGTTAACTAAATTTGATCATGGATTACATTCACCTACAATTTAGCTGCAATTTAGCTTTTTTTTATTTTTCAAATATATTTTTCTGTTTCTATATTAGTACACAACGTGTATAGGACTAATGAGTTTTTGTTTAACAAATTTAACTAAGCTTACTTTACCGCATTTAGTCCTTTTTTTCAAATTCTGAATTGGGTATATTTTTTTTCAAAATTATAGATAAAGAAATCAAAAAAAGTAGTCAAAATTTTTTATTAGAAAATATTTATTTTTTCATTATAGATAATAAAGAAAATATGTGTAAAAAAACAAGAGAAAAATACCTTGAAAAAAAAGCAAACAAACTAATAAACCTTCAGTTTCTTCAGTACTCTTTTAAAAAGAGTAAGAATTTTTAAATTAAAATTCGAACTTAACTTAATTTGAAAAGCCCGACGGGTTTTTTAAGCCCTTTTTTAAAAAATTTAAACTTGAATATTAGCTTTAAAAAATTACTCAAAAAAAATTAAAAATAAATTTATAATAACTTGAATTATTTATCTTTTCTTTAATTATTTATTTTTTATCTTATAAATAAATTTTATTTATTTTTCTTGAAATTTTTATTTGAAATTTTTGTAATTAATCAGCCGGGCTTTCTAGTGTAAGATTAGAAATTTTAAAATTTGAATAAAATATTAGAAAAATCTATCATCTAAATAGTAATTTAAATTTCAAGAAATCTTTGCTATTAACACTAGAAAGCGCGGCTGATTAATAACAAACATTTCAAATTAAAATTTAAAGAGAAATAAATAAAATTTATCTAAAAAATAAGAAAAAAATTTAAGTTTTACAATATAGTTTTTAGTTTCTTTAAGTTATTTTTTTTATAAATTTATTTCTTTAATTATAATAATAAGCAACAGCAATAGACCTGAAAAATTTTTAAAAGAGAGTTTAAAAAACTCTTCGGCCTTTCTAGTGTTAATGATTTTTTCTTTGTATGTTTTATGTATTAGTGCACAACTTATCATTTATTATTGGTTTCACATTATCAGTCTAGTGTTACGAAAAATTAATAATTTTAAATAAGATTTCTAAACATACAGTCTAGAACCTGCTAAAAATATTGAGCCTGTTAAGTTTTAGAAAAAAATAAGTAAAAATATATCATTAGATTTTTTATACTCGTACACTGACAGTTCCTTAAGAACAACTTATTTTTATGTCATGACAAGAATATGTTATGACATAAGAATTGACTGAAAAAAATCTGACATAGATATTGATATCCAAATAGCATCATTATTTATTAATATTCAAATATTATATTCGAAACTTATTCAAATATCGATTCGAATATGCATATTCGATTTCATCACTACTCTTTTTTGACGGCTGTTCGCTCTCATTATTAGATTTTTTTGGTATTCGACGTTTACGTTGTTAAAAAACTTCAATATTGTGTTCGACATTATCTTGTACTGTTGAACTTGAAGTCAAACCATTTTGAATTTTTCCATAATAAAAATAATTTAAAAATAAATAAATTATATTTTTCACCTAAATATATGTAAAATATTCAAAATTTTGGTCAAAAATTAAAAATAATGAGAAGAAAATTTTTTTTTTAGATTTTTATTTATACTATTGGTTGGACCATCATAAGGCATTTATTTAAACAATTGCCTTAAATTCTTTTGACTCATTAAACCAATGTCTTTATTTAAAAATTTGGAACTTAAATATCTGAGAATTTGCTTCGAAAAAAAATTTAACAACCAATGCTTTAATAAGATATAGTCGAAATAAACAAGAGCCAATGTTGGTTTAATAAAAAAAAAGAGAATTCTATGGAGGCGCTTTTGAGTATAGATATACGGCAATTAACAATAAATTAAACTTTTTTATTTAAAATGAATATCTAGAAATTGTGTCCGAATTAATTAATAATTTTAAATTAATTTAAATTATATTTAACTTTAATGTTTTGTGATTAAAACATAAAAGAAAAAGAATCGAGTATTATATTGTTTTAAAATATCTTAATTATCATCATCTTTATTAAAATTAATCATTATTAAAAAGTGAAATAGAAAACTAAAAAATAAAATATTAATTATTGATGAATTATATTTTATTTTTTTACGTCTAATTTTTTATCATATATTTTCATTTTTTGAGCTGGTTGTTGCGTTTCTTGAAAGGCTGGTTGAATATTTTGGGTCGAGTCCAAATCTAAGCTTCATTGACTTATTGATTGTTATCTTAACAATATCTTTAATTGATATGATTACTCTCTTCTTCCGATTATTATTATTCCAAATTTAGATAATAAATTAGCTGATATTAGTAAGTTTTAATTTAATTTCAATTTTTTAAAAATATTTTTCAATAATTATCTTTTTCTTTTTTAGCTTAAAGAAATAATAAAATTTCAAGATTATTTTTTTCAAATCCTACTTCTTTGTTTCATGATGACAAGTCCAATTTGATAAATACATTATACTTATAGGTTGACGAGTTTTTTAAGGTTCTGATGAAACGGGAATTGAACTGAATCATTTTAATAAATTTTAAAAAAGTATCTTTAAATTAAATTTAATTATTTGAAAGTATCGATAAAATCAAGATGACAAAATTTTAATGGTAGAGAAGTGTGTAAGTGTATAAGGAACAAGAAAAATCAATTTGAATTTATTTAAATGAATTAATTAAAAACTATATTTTCTCTATCTTTTATTTAAAAGAAGATAGATTTATACTAATTTATTGAAAAAGCACTTAATTAAAATTGATCATAAAATATCCCAATAAATTCTCAAGTTGTGTTGCTAAAGATTAAAATAATGACGCGTCTATCAGATGGACAGTGTTAAAAAGAAAAAAGTATTAAATTAGAAATTAATCTTAAATTTTTATTACCAAAATCAAAATGACATAAGGCGGAACGAATTCAAACTTCGAATTAAAAATAAATTTTCAATCATTCTAAAAACACTTAGATTTAATGAAAAATGGTATTCACACTTTTTTTTTTGAAATTTAAATCATTTTTAAACTAATTCACTAATGCTCATTAGCATTTTCAATTTAATTTTGGTTGTACATTTAAATAAAAATTTAAAAATTATTCAACAATGGTTTTAAGTCCTCAACAATTATTTTCTAGTAAATCTAAAAAGCCTAAGATTATAAGTATATTTTTTTTTAGATTGAGCATATTATCTAATTATTATAAAAAGTTAATTATCAACAATCATATTAAATATTTACTAAATTTTAGTTTAAGTTTAAAAAAATTAATTAGATTTTTTCCAAAATTTCAAAGTTCTGTCTGATGAGCCACTGACAAATTCTTTACTGTTCAATAGCTGTACGTTCATAACATATTCACTGTGATCATTTATAACTGCAAGACATTGAGCCGTAATACTAGACCAAATTCTGACAGTTCTGTCTTTTGAACAACTAAATATCTCATCTTTATCGGATACTTTTATTCGAACTACATCATCTGTATGTCCACTCAAAGTTGTTAAGCATTTTCCTACATCCTTGTCCCAAATTTTAACAGTGTTGTCTGAAGATCCGCTCACAATTCTGCCTGATTTGAGTACATTACAGCATAATACCCAATTGCAGTGTCCAATAAACGTTATTTTGCACTCATGACTCACTAAGCACCACAATTTTAGAGTTCTATCAGCTGAGGCACTCACTAAAGTATTGGTATCAATTAGTTTAATGCATTGAACATAATGATTATGACCATTTAAAGTCTTGATGCATGTATTCGACTTCAAATCCCATATTTTTATAGTACAGTCGTCAGAGGCAGAAAATAGAAAATTGTCGATTACTTGAATATAATTTACCCAGTCATTATGGGCGTTTAGAGTGGCAAGGCATTCACCAGTCAAAAAATTCCAAATTTTGATTGTTTTGTCAGCCGAACATGACATGAGATGATTCTTATCGGTTAGTTTAAACTGCCATATCCAGTTAGAATGGCCGATGAATGATCGAATTGATCTTTGACATGTAGGTTCCCAAAGTTTAATAGTATTCGAACATTCGGTCAAAACTTCGCCCGTTTTTAGAATCAAAAAATCGAATAGAACCACAGAATCGTCGGGTAAAGTGCGAACTAGATTGCATTTATATTTGTACGAGTTTTCGGCGTCATTCGCCTCCTCACTCATTTGTTAAATCAAAAAAAAACTTGTCTCTTAAATCTGTTTTCTAACTGTTAAGTTAATTCAAACACAATTTTAAGCAGCTGTGAAAGCTTCGTTTAATTTTTTTCAACTGTGAAATTTTAATTTATTTTCTTTAAAAAAACAAGATTTTCCCACACCGGGAATTGAACCCGGGCCGCCTGCGTGAAAGGCAGGAATCCTAACCACTAGACCATATGGGATTCTATACTAATTATCAAATTAATATACTTCTTAATTTTTCAATGATTTTTGCTGAGTTTATTTTTATTTTTGACGATTCATTCATGACGACGCGTTTTTCTTGAATTCACTAGCTGTAGTCATAGACCAAAATTTTAATCAATGTACTAACATGTTACAATTTTCTAATCTAGGGTTGTAAGCATCAATCGGTTCACGCGAATTTAGCACTTATTCAAAAAATAAAAATTAGATGAGTCATTTCTAAAAATTTTATTTCATAATGGGAGAGAAAAAAATTTTACAAACTAGAAAATTTTATTTTATTTTATTTTATTTCCTGAAAAATTTTTAAATAACAATAATGAGTTTTTGATTTGCTTATAAAAATAACTCGAGCAGGATATTGATCGAAAAAACCAAGAACTAGATTACTTTTTTATTTTTATCAATAATTAATATTTTTTTAATATTAAAGGGAAAATTTTTTTTCTCAAATGAAAAAAAAAAATTTTTTAGAATGAAAAATTTCTTTTTGGCTTGACTTCACATGGCATAACATCATCAGCTTTTCTTTTTTATGGACGCCCTGGCCCTCTTTTAATAAATTCAACAGTTTCATTTACTGGAGCTACAATGTTCACTGTAACAACAACACTCATTGGTGTAGACACAATAACTTGACCATAAACATCAATTTGATCATCATTTAATAAAAAATTTTGACTGAATTTTTTTTGATTTTTTCTTTTTCCTGGACATGGTCTAAGAACAAATTTCGTCGGTCACTCATTTGTTAATGAATATTCAAATAACTGGCTAGCTTTATATAATAATGACCACACATATAATATGCCAAATAACAACGACAATCACAATTTTTTTTTTAATATATTGATACAATGAATTGAACTAAGCCCTTTATGGATTATTAAATATGAGTTTTGACGAACAAAAGATTGTTCTAGTAATAATTTTGATATTCTTTTAACTTTTGAATTTTGAAGACGAAACCGATTAAACTCGGGTTTATGCACCGAATTGTAAGCAATCAATTCTTCAGGCTTTAAAAAAAGCTTTAATTTTTTAATGAATTTAAATTTTATATTTAATTTATTTGATTTAGGTATTTTTTGTTCAAATGATAATGACAAAAAAAAATTGAAAAATTTTTATATGTAGAACATTATTTTAAAAAAATGGAACTTAAATTCTTAACATTTACCATATGCATGTACCAAGCTTTTTAAAACAAGAATATTTCAACCTAATTTTCGAATTTAAAGCCAAAACCAAGATCAAAATAAATTAAAACATAAATTATTTAAATAATAAAATAGTATGAAAAATTAAGTAATTTTTTTTCTAATTTCGAATGTTTTAAATTGTGATGATTGAGCAAGTTGATGCTGAAATGAATCCTTTAAGCTTTGATTTGGACCATATGCCATTCTCAACTTCACAACACTTTGAACTGCATGAAAGCCATATCAAAGCAACAAATGATGTCGAATGTAGAAGTGTTATAAGTATAAACGACAGTTCTAGTTTATTATATGATTTCAAAATTCTTCCTTCGGGGCACATACTGGCAGAAAGTGCCTACAATATAAAGTTGTGGACGCCGGATGGACGCGAGTGCCTCAAGACCTATCGTGGTCACACACATCGGGTCTGGAACTTGCAGATAGTTGACTCGAACAGGTTTGCCAGCTCGTCTAGTGACAAAACTATCAAAATTTGGAATTTTTCCACTGGTGATTGCATCGCAACACTTGAGTCACACACAGATTGGATAAATAGTATTATAGTGAAAGACAATTTGCTTATTAGCGCTTCCGATGATACTACTATTAAAATATGGGAATTAAATACATTCAATTGTTTGAAGTCAATCCAGGCACATAATCACTACATACAATGTATAAAATTGTTAGACGCGACCACTCTTATTAGTGGCTCAGCAGATAGAACTATAAAAATATGGAATTTGATGACTGGTCAATGTCTGGCCACTCTTCTAGGACACAACAATTGGGTCACTTGCGTTGAAACACTTTTAACTGGTGAACTAATCAGTGGCTCCAATGACATGTGCATAAAAATATGGGACATAAAAAGTGGTCGGTGTTTAAAAACTTTCGATGGACATAAAGATTATGTTTTGTGTTTGGCAGTGACCAGATCTAACACAATTGTGAGTGCGTCCAAGGACCGTACAATACGCATTTGGTGTCCATTGAATGGGGTTTGTTTGTCTATTTTAACAGGGCACACCGACTACATTTATTCATTGTATATTTTCGAAAGTGGAGAAATTGTAAGTGGATCGTCTGATCATACACTCAGAGTATGGAAATAATTTTTTTTATTACTTGATAAGTTTTAACAATTTTTAGAAATAAATGATTTTTTAGTTAGATTTTTTGTGTCTTAATAGAATTAGATTATTAAACAAAAAAAAAAGTTTTGAAAAGCCCTGTTCTGGTGCGGGTCCATAATTGGTGAGTTATCTCAGCTCATAATGTAAGATCTGAAATTATTATTTCCTTCTTAAATTCCTTATAAAATTTTGATTGGTATTGTGAATTTCTGTAACAAAAATAACAAAAATTCTCTCTTTATTGATAAATAAAAATTAAAAAAAAATACATCTTTTATAACTTAAATATTTTCTTTTTTTTAGGTAAACCAAATCGATAATCAATTTAAATCTGATTGATGCTATATTTTTGGTCTTTTATTTACAGAAGAAAAATATTTTAAGAAAAAAAGATGTAACAAACTTTTGTACTAAGTTGCAATATTTTTATTAAATTATTTTATTTTTTGAAAATTTTTATTTATCAATAAAATGAGAATTTTTGTTCTGTTTGTTCAAGAAATTCACAATAATATCTTGATTTTAAAAAATTTATTAAAAGTTCAAATATAATATCTTGCACAATTCTTTAAGAATAAAGAATTTTTTTTTTAATTTCCATTCAAAATATTAACAAAAATCTTAAAATTAACATAAATTCGGATTAAAACAATCTAAATTTTATTAAAAGCTTGACATTATCTCAATTTATTTACAATTAAAACTCATTCAATAAATGTTTATGCGTCTAAATTCAAGAAAGATTAGATAATATTAAAAAAAATTTTATAAATATTTAAAATTTTTTAAAAGTACCAGTTTAATTTTTGGATATTTTTAAAATAAAAGCAAGTTCGGTCATCAAAGTGTTTTTTCAATTTGAAAAATTTTCACTTAAAAAAGGCTTAGCTCAAATTAACGAAATATATCGCTTTTGGAAAAATAAAGAGATTTTGTAGATAGATCTTGCAAATTTTCGACTTTCTACTTACAGATTAATAGTTTCCCTATTATTTGTTTATTTAATTAAAGTTTAAGTCCCATGGACAAATTGAATTCACAATTAAATATCTATTTTACAATTCAGTTTGTTAAATTATTTTATTATCCAAAAATCAGATGGTCCATTTTCTTATTAATTTCTAAAAACTTAATAAGAAAAGTTTAATTAATTGCTATGATGTGATGATGAATATTTATTCAAGTTCAATGCATCAGAGCATTAAAGGACATTAATTTGACATAAAAATAAAAAAAGTAGAATATTTTTAAGATAATTATCTTTATTGAAGATGAAATGAAAAAGTGATAACTATAAATTAAATGCTTCGTTTAATTTGAAAAAAAAATGAAAACAAGTTTTATTATTTGTTTTGAGACCCAAATTAAAAAAAATTTCATTTAAGCTAAATGAAATTTTTTTCATCAATTTTAATTTTTAGTTTGCTCAATAGATCGCATTCGTTTTTGGCAAGTTTAACCAGTAAGTTTCCTAGTTTTTTGATATTTCTTGAAATTAATTTTCATTTAGTTATAAGACTTGTACTGGAAGAAATTAAGGATTTTAATTATGCTACTGTAAAATTAATAAATGACTATGATACCGTATTTGTCAAATATTTCAATGAAGAATTATTTGATAGAAATGATGCACTCAAAATTGCTATAAAACGTGAACAACTCAATAAATTAAAAAATTTAAATACCAAATGTTTAATCAAAAATTCCAGTAATCGTACATTGAGTTTTTGGCCTTTCGATTATGAAACTAATTGCAGAGTTTATTTGCTAAATTATGCTGGTCTTTGGTGTATAGGAAGAAACGCGCGAACTAAAATTTCAACTTGGAGCTAAAACTAATTGATGTTTTTAATTGAATTTTAAATAATAAAATATTTAGTCATTTATTATTATTATTTTATTTTTTTTAATGTCCACTTTTTTTAAGCATTCATTATTCGATTTTTATTAAACCAAATTTTTTCTTTATAGTAGTAGTAGTAGTAGTAGTTCTTGCTGCGACACCTAACATGAGATTGTCTGAGCTCATCACCGCCAATAGGCCGTGTAGAGCTGTAGCAGCCGATTCCATTGAACTTATCTAGAGCTA
>VANL01000545.1:0-30040 GCA_006352455.1 Brachionus sp. 'Tiscar' | reverse complement strand
ACTAATCTTTTAAACTAAAAAAAATCAAGCATAAAATTTATTTTAAATTTAAGTTCGTTTTAATTTTTTTCTAAATATTTATATTATTAAAAAAAAAAAAAATCCATTTTTTAATTCTTGTTGAGCTAATCGGGTGAATTCGGTGAATATCCTGAAAAAGAGGTTAGTTTTCGGGCTAAATATTTACAAAATCAGGGGTAACTGAGTTAATCTAATTCACCCAATAAGGCCTCATCCAATTAACCGCAGGAGGTAAAGAGGTGACTAGAAAAAAACTGGTCTAATTCGGGTTATACCATAATTCTTGATTTTGCAATTTTGTGTTTTTACGGTATTTTACGTAAATAACCCTTAAATGTTTATTTCTCTTTTAGTTTTAGAATCAAAAAATTGGTTTTTATTGTTTTTAGATATGTATTAAAAAAAATTTAAGTCATTGACTTGACTCGACTTAAAACTTGTGACTTAAAAACAAGTCTGATGCGAAATGTGAAAAGGCGATTTCTGTAGTAATAATTAGTGAATGTTTGATTTTACTTAAATTAAAAATTAAAAAATCAATCTACCCAATTTTGAGCAAGAATACATTTTTTCGTTAGATTAGTTTTAAAATTTATGATAAAAAATCTCTAAAAATCTACAAATATAAAAAATCTATTTATAAATGACTCAAAATATTTGATAAGAACAAATCTAGTAAATTCCAAACAAATATAATAAAACAATAATGTTTAAAGAATAAAAATAATTTTTTTAGTAGACAAGTAATTAATTCAGTTTATATTAACCAAATATGAAATAATAGAACAAAAAAAATGAAATGTTACATTTTTAAGAAAATTATTAACTATTTAATATAAAGAAAAAAAAAGGATTGAAAGAAAACATATAAAACTCAATCTTTTTCTACAGCCATTTGGACCCATTACATTTTCGTCATATTTTCTCATTTGACAATTCTTGTAAGTCTAATCTTTGAACTTTGGCTGGTCTCTCATTCTAGACACATTCATCTTCCGACTCTTTGACATTTTCCCCGCTTTGAAAACAATCAGGTGGTTGAAATTGAATACTCGGCTGTGTTTTCATTTTGGCTCCTCTTTTTGGTTTATTATTCAATGGAATGTCCATACCGATACTTTTTAAATCCTTTAGCAACAAGCTGGGACATGAAAACAATAGTAGTTTTTTAACAAAAAAAGCAAGTGCAGGAACTTAGCTTGAGCCTACACTTTAAAAATATTACTTTTAAAAGTCAAACTTGCCTTAAACTTTTCAGGTTTTTAAGTAAATTTATGAATTTATCATATTAAATCATCATTTGACTTTATTTACAGAATTATTTTGATTAACTAATTTTTTGATATCGAGATTTTGGTTAACAATCGCAGACTAACCAACACCACTAGTAATAACTAGACTAAAATAAATAATAAAATCAAATAAATTAAAAATGAATCCAAGTATATAGAGAATTCTTTAGTGACTTTAATTTTCATTTTTTTATATTTTTCTATTCTACTGATAAATAAAAAAATGAGTCAATTTTTGTCTTAACATACCATTTATTTATTAGTATATATTTTTATTAGATTATTTAATTAATTATTTTTTAATAAATTTATTAAATTTAGAATATTTGATTTGTGCAAATATTTTCTAATGAGTCCGAACAGTGACTTGAGAACGAATTACATGAAGCTAATGACAATGATACCCTTGAATATTAGTCTGAGGTTAATTTTAAACAATAAAATTCTTTTAATTAAGATTTTTTTAAATAAATAGTCATCGTTTGAACTTAAAATTTTTGACTATGCAAGATTTTTCAAATTTTTCTTCGGTATCGAGACACAATTATATTCTATCTAGTTCAGATTGTGTAATTAGCTCGGAAAATTTCAAAACAATAATGAGCTTTGTTTTGGCCGGAATTCAACCAGAAAAGTAATTAATCAAAGAAATTCGACAGAATATGTAATTTTTGAAAATTTAAGCGAAGAATTTGGAAAATCATGCATTGAAAGAATCTTTTATTCATGCAGAAAGAATACAAATGAGATCAAAGATCAGGGAAGGGACTCAATAACTATTGATTCGATTATTGAAAATCATGATGGTATAATATGGTTTTGGGCATTATGGGAATGTGCTCAATTTTGCGTTCAGTCTAGACTTAAAACTCCGTTGGGCAAAGCACAGGACACTTTTGTAGCAATTGAAGCAGTTTTAAAAAATTTTTCAAACTTTGAATTTCAAAGTCAATCTATGAATAAGAGCCAAAATGAGTTCATTGATTTAAATCGGATAAATCTAGTTGAGCACTTTGTTGAACTTTTGGAAAGAATAATATACAATGCTTATGAAGGCATTGCATCAGGACAACAATCTGTTCAAAAAGTAAATTTTAACTTTTCAATCAAAATTTCAATTTTCTGATCTTTTTCAAGGCTGTTAAAGTTTTTTTCAGAACAAATAAAAGTACTTGTAACGAGTGGTTTTCCAGGGTAAGGTTTTTTCTGAGTAACCTTTGTGTGAAAAGTGGTAATTTTGAACTTGGAATACGACAATGCTGGGAGTACTTGAACTATTGTGTTCAACATAATAACACTTCAGTATTAATTTAAATATTGTTTAATTTATATTTTTTATTTTTTTTTTTTTATTCTAAAAAGATAAATGAATTTGATATAATTTTACAAGTGCTGGTCAAATGTTATGTAAAGTTGGGTTGTTGGCAGCAGTTGATCGGTTTGAGCGATTGGTTAAGCAACAATTTAAAAAAGCTCGGTTTTGAGTGGATTAAGTTTGTGGCCGATGAGGCTAAAGGATGGTAAAACATGTCATAATTTTCTTATTTAAATTAGTAAAAAAAATGTTAACTTTGAAGCCTTGAGAATGCTTCTTGTGGTTTAAAGAAAAATATTCAAAAAAATTTGGAAAATTTCGATAAAGAAAAGGCTAATTCATCGATTGGCAATAATCATTCAATAAAATTCCAGTCAGAAAGAGTAAGTCAATCTTGTTAGATTAATCTGTTTTTTTTTTTAAGAAAAAAATTATTTAATTTTTGTCAAAATATTTAAGGTTTGCTTAAAATCTACTCTATTTCGAATGTATTAACTTTCTAGCCTTAATTTATATTAATTCATGAACAGATAAATTTTAAAATTTTTAGAGATTAGGTTCATTACTAGAGTTATTCAAAAGTCCCAAGTTAGAGTCAAAGTCTTTAAAATTAAAGTCCAAGGGCTGATTTTTAAATTAATTTTCCATTTTTTTAAGACAAATCAAGGTTTGAACTTTAATTTTAAAGACTTGTTTTATTTTTATTTGAAATAGACCTCCACTTAAGTAGATCTTTCGCCTTCACTCTTGCTTACCCTCTTGTTCACCCAATCAGTGAACTCTTTCGTGATTATTGGCCTCCATGTTATTGCTGTTCCTCCTACCTAGCGTCGACCTTGAGGTGTCCATTGAGGGACTTTGAATCTAGCTCTAATAATTAATAGATTAATAGCTTAATAGCTCTTTTTGGAATCTTTGTTTCTTTCATTCTAAGCACATTTCCAAACCATCGCAGTCTTTTACTCTCTGAATTTGTTTTTGTGTATAGTTCGAAAATGTCTCAGGCCAGAGAATCCCTAATCTTCCTCAACAAAAAAATTCAGAAACGTCAGTGATGCTCTAACTACTATATTGTACAGTTTAAGTTTTGAATCTTTGCTTTAGTTGGTCGATTTCCATGCTGGTTGGAATCTAGCAAAGGAGATTTTTGCTTTATTGAGTCTATTCTTAACAATAAAACTCCGGAAAGGGTTTTTGGACCCTTTGTGTTATATAAATATTTGGATATTAAATCAATAGGTGTCAATTATTATTTAATTATTTCTCTATTTTAATTAATATTTTTTAACTAAAAAAAAAGCTATCAAAAAAAAAATTTTATTTAAATTTAAATTAAGTTAAAAGTTAAAATCAGTTTTTTTTTTGAGAAACTAACAAATTGATTTAAAATCTTAGTTTATTTTTTGAACTAGCAGGTCTTCCTCGTTTTTTTTTGACATCTTCGAAAGGTTCTTATGCATGTTAAAAAATAAGCATTCCTAGTTTAAGAAAATTCTCTTTTTTTTTAATTAAAAATATATATATGTATTTTTTTATATATTTATTTGTAGCATTCTTTCTTTTTATTAATTATACTTTTTTTTGTTAAAGACTGTTCATTAAATTTAACATCTAATTGAAATAATTTGGTCTGTTAAAAAGAAAATCAGAGTTTTCTTTTATCATCAATAAAAAAAGTTGAAATTTTATATCATTAAAAATTTAAACCATATGTAATTCTGAGCAAAATTTAAATAATTTTAAATTTTTTGAATTTTCATATTGTTATTATTTTATTGTTTTAAAAAATTTGAAAGTTTTTTTTAAAATTTTCTAAAAAATTGTACATTTTTATTTTAATAATTATATATTTTTCAACCAACAGCCCTTTTATTTTAAATATTTTTGGCTGGAACTATTAATTAAAAAAAATAAAGTGGCTTATTTTCCTTAAATTAGAATATAATAATTTTTTATGTTTTTAATATTTTTAAAAGGTTAAAAACATTAATAAAATGTGAAATTTATTTTGAAGTAAAATAACGGGTCTACCTGATAATTACAGTGAAAAAACTTTTACCCATAGCTAAATCACTGTTACACACAAGCAAAAAATTTCCACCACAGATATTCATAAATTCATGTAGCCCTCTTAAAAACTTTTTAGAACAGAATACAAAAATTTTTGATTTTTTTAAAAAAACCTTTCACCACATTTTTTAATGTAATAATCCATATGGCTAATAAATTGGAGATTGAATTCGAACCGGAATATTTAATGCAAGATGCTCGTGATGCTTCATGTAATGCGATAAAGCATTACTTCAAAAAATTAAGCATCTTCGCATTTATTTTACTCAGTTTTGATTTAGTGACTCATTTCTGAATGAATTCTAAACGTTTTGAAGAAGAACCTCTCCCGAACGCTAAAGCTGCTGAATCTATGGCTAGTAATAATTTTAAAAAAAATGGAAAACATGTGTATCTAAGTTTTGTTTGTGAAACTTGGATATTGTAGTCATATTTTGGCTTTGGAAAAATTTTTGGAAAATGATGACTATGTAAATAGGCTAAAAAAGGTAGATCAAAAATAGCGAGTAAATGGTTTAGCCAAATTTAATCAGATTTAATAATAATTACTTTAAGACTTTAAAACTTTTTTTATTTAATAAATTTTTTTTTATCAAAACTGTGCTTAAAAGTCATATAAAAAAATTTAATGATATTTTAATTTCCTGTTAGGTACAGAAAAATTGTGTTTAACAGTGATCTGTGTTGAAAAGTTTCTAAACTGTGGGTAACAGTATTTTCACTTTGGGTAACCAATTAACTCTAAAACAACACTTTTTCTTTATGTTGAAAATTCGAATAAATGTTATTTTACCTTTGACTGTTTTGTTCAGAAATTTATAATCCCCAATATTTAATTTTTTTTAAAACTGCTTTTATATTAAAATCAATTTTTTGAAATTTTGAAAATAACTGTCTATCAATTTTAGCTTTTTGAATGTTTTTTTCAATTAAATGATTGGAATGATTATATTTCATGGTATAATGATTACAAGAAAAATTACTTAGATAATTTCGATAATCAAGGCTTTGTCGAGCAGATAGAAAAACATATCGACATAGACCACATAAAGTAATTTAATAAGCTAAAATTAGAAACATTTCTAATCGAGAAAAGAGCTTTATGCTCGTTTAATGATGGTGACTTTGACTCAGCATCTTATAGCCTAGGACAACCAACAACTTTTGAAAATTTCATCGATTCAATTGAATGCAAATGGAATTTTGAGGACATAGAAAGAACAACTTTGAAAAATATCCAAAAAACAATAATGTTTCAGAGGTTAATAAAAATAAAAAATTTATTTTTAAAAATCAACAGTCTAATTATTTATTAAAGAATTTCAAATGAAAATGAGGCTAATTACTTGAATGAAATAAATGATCAAATACTTAAAATTTTAAACATAGACGAAATGTCTTATTCAAATCATCAGAAAATAATTCTCAGTCTTTTATTAAACAATGTTTTGGTACAAAAAGTAAAATTTTTGTAAAATAAAAATTAAAAATTTAAATTTTAAAAACAAAGACAGAATGCGGTTTTACTTTTTTAAATTCAGGCAACTATAATTTGTCAAAACAAAGTGTTAAGTATCTGAACACACTTTTAATGAAGTCAAAAAATTACGAGTTTAATTTTGACTTAAATTTGGCTTGTGCCAAACTTGCCCGCAAACAAAACAACAACAATCTTAGCCTAAGACTCTTAGAGCAACAAGTAGAATATTTTAGAACAAATTTAAACGTTTATCCAGATGATTCATCATCTAATTTTTACGACTCAATCTCAAAACTTATGACAGAAATACAAAATTTAACTGACCATCAACTTAAATTAAGTATGGTGGAGTTTTTATTCGAAAGCTCAAAGCTTCTAGCAAAAAAAAGTTTTTTCTTCGAATCTATTGATGTGTTGAGCAAATCTGTGCTTAACTTTATTAACTTAAGTCCAGTTGAGAATTTAGCACCCGCTTTGTTCACTCCTGGTGTACCATTTGTAACAAACAATAGCAATTCTAAGCTTTTTGAAAGTCTTAACCAAAAGTGCTCAAAACTTTTGATTTATTTGAGCAAATTACTTGACCAAAATGTAAATGTCTTGAAATCTTTGAATCAAAGCTTGTTTAGTTTAGATTTGGAAGGTATCAAACAGCAAATTGGTTCAAATTTGAGTAAAATTTTAAGCTATAAATATTCGGATATATCTCGTTTTAATTTAAAAAATGAGATCTATTTAAATGATGAGTCAACTATTGGAAGCATTTTAGATTTGGCAAGTGTTTTGGCGCCAAATTGTGCAAAAACATGGTTTAATTTGGGTAATTGGTGCTACAAATGGGGCAAAAAATATGCCGATCAGGTTCAAATGAGTGCTGATTTAAGTCAAAACGAAATGCTCAAGGATTCGGATATATCTCAATTGATGGATCTATTGCCGGTTCATTGTCCAGATGAAGAAAAAAAATTTGTCTTGGACTTGTACTCAAATTGTTTATCATTGAACCATAGTGGTGACGAAAATTTGCAAAACCCAATGTTTCAATTCAATAGTGAGATTTTTCGGTCTCAAGCCGAAGTTCAGCTATTCGAAAATTGCAAATCTCTTGGCAAAGAACACACTGAATCATTAGTAAATTTCCTAATGAACATTATTGATCGTGTCATCTATTATCTTAAAGTTGCATGCAAATCTTATTTTATGTTTCTTAAACTAAAGTCTTCAGATGAAAAAAATATATCGTCCAGTCTCAGGATAATAAAACTACTGGTCAAGTATGCCATTGAACTAAAAGATGAGTTGAAAACAGGTCTGGACGAAACTCCCAGTGAGCCTTGGAAGAATATAATACCACAGCTTTTTTCGAGGTTAAATCATCCGGAGATGTATGTAAGAGAATCAGTTAGTCAACTGCTGTGTAGAATCGCTAAGGATTTTCCTCATTTGATTATATACCCTGCTGTTGTTGGCTCCCAAGATGGACCTACTCGCATTGAAACTGTTCATACATCCAAAAATGACAACAGTCTTTTTGATAATTTGACAAGATCTCAACAAGATGATTTGAAAATCGATTCTAAAAATGGTAAGTTTTATAAAAAAAAATTCAAAATATATGTTTTAATCTAATGAGAAAATGGGGACAACAACAAAAAAGTGCTTATTGATTAAATAAAAAAATTTATTGAAATATGAAAATGGTCATTATTTAATATTTTAATGTCGAAAAAATGTCTTGAATTTTCTAAAGCTTTTTTGCCAAGGAAAAATTAATTATTTTTTCAATTTCAAAATTAATCAACAGGCTAGTGCCCTTATCGTAGTCGACTGATTAACACTTCATTTATTTAATTTAATAAAAAAAATTTTTATAATTAAAAACATAATTTTATAAAAATAAAATTAACTGTTATTTGAAGGAAAGGAAAAATTAATTATTTGAATTAATAAATTTTAATTTTTTTGATCAGGAGTTGGTAAGTTTATTAAGAGAAAAATACACAAAATAAGGTAAAAATTAAGATTTTTTCGAGATATAGCAAAAATTTTATTAATTTAACATTAATTTTACTAAGTAACTAAAATATTATTTAATCAATATCACTAAAAAAATTTAATTCTTTTATCAAATTTGAAAAGCTAAACAAATTATTTTTAATAAGTAAAAGTGCAAGACAGCATGAATACAAATTCTTTTAGAAAATAATACTTTAACCCAAGACTCCGAATCATAAGGGTCAATTTCGATATTTTGGACAATGAAACTTCTAAGAGAAAATTTTAACCTTTTCTGGGTGATCGAGGGCACTCAATATGAATATCTGCAAAATTTCAAAAGTCTGTGTTGTGTTTTTCATGAGATATCGTTTAAAAACCATTTTTTTCTTTATATCTTAAAAGCGTTATAACTCATAAACCGAAATATCAGATGGTTTGATAAATACATCATTTTGTAGAGAATTAAATTTAGAATATCGAGTTTAGTTTTTATTTAAGATTCAGTTTAAAAAAAAAGGAATTTTTTAATAATAATTTATTTCAAAAGAAGATGCTAAAAAGCTTCTCTTTTTAATGCTTAAAAGCTCAAAAAAATTAAAAAATTAATCAAAAGTCCACACTATCAGAGTTATTTTAACACTTTTAAATTGACTTATTCTTAAATTTCAATATTTTAAAAAACAAATTTCAAAATTACTAAAGTAACAAAAAGCAAGAAAAAGTCAACAATATTCAAAATTTTTTCATCATTAGCCGCTTAAATTGTATTTTAAATTTCTTGAGTCATTTATTTTTAATTTCATCATTATCAAATTTTCAGGCCTATTATGGAAACAAAATGCTTTAGAGGCAAAAGCTAATATTTTTTTTTCTGAATATTTCTAATAAAAAAACACATTTTCGAATTTTTTTAATTTAATTGATAAGTTCAGAATATTTAAATAGTTAAAAGATTTGAATGAACTTTGCATAAATTATATTTATGATGAATTCAATTGATATCAATTGCACATTCTGTGATTTTAAAATTTATATTTATAAACAGGATATATACTAATTAATAGTGCTATACATCTTAGATATTAATTTTAAAAAAATTTAGGTTTTGTGAATTTCAAAAACAAAAAGAACAAAAATTTTTTCTTTTTCATCTAAATATATAAAAAATACTGCAACTAATTGCAACAAACTTTGTTGCATCTTTTTTACCCAAAATAAAATCTTTATTTTCTTTTTTTAGGTAGACCAAATCAATAATCAATTTAAATCTTATTGATGTCTTTTATTTACAACAGAAAGATTATTTTAGTTAAAAAAAAGGTGCAACAAACTTTGTTGCACTAAATTGCAGTATTTTTTTTAATTTATTTTATTTTAGTAAATTTTAATTTATCTAAAAAGGAAGAATTTTTGTTCTTTTTGCTTTTGAATTTCAAAATACTAAAAATTTATAGACCAAAATTTTTTTCCTAAAAAAATTTAAAAAAAGTATCATAAATTTAAAAATATTGCTACACTTTACTTTTGAAAAATATAATTAACTATTTTTGTTAGTGTTTATGGGTTTATAGGTTTGAGTTACAAAAATTTTTTGATCGAATGCTTAATATAAGAAAAAATATTTTTTTGAGTAAAAATATTTATTTTACATTTTTTGAAAATTTAATTTAAATTTTTTTCAAAAATATTGATTTTATTTTTTACCATGAAAGAAAACGAAAACTACAGTGATCTGAGTGAAGAAGAAAACTCAGCTGAACTGAGCGATGAACTAGAACAAGCAGTAGAAGATGAGGAGGAAAACGAAACTAGCACCTATGATGATTATATTCAAGAGGAGTCTAAATCTGAATTAAAAAACACATACAAATATCTACTAAATACATTAAATGACTCAAATCGAACTATGATTGATCAGGTGAAATTATTTGTTCACGAAATGAGGCGCATTACTCTTCTACGAGAAGAACTATGGTATGGAACCCTGAATCAAATTTACTCTGACTTTAACAAACGAGTCGAACAGTTGAATTTAGAAATTACAAAAACAAATTCGAATCCTCATTTAGCTGAAGATGAAAAACCCAAAATTCTAAGACAAAAGTATCAAATATTGCTTCAGCCAATTGTTCTAATCCTTGAACATGTACAAGAAATCACGACCAATTTAGCTCCTGAAACTCCCAATGAAGAAACATTTCAACTGGAATTCGAAGAAAAAATCAAAGAAGTGATCAATCAGCTAAAAGACACCGAAAATTTCAACAAACCATCAAATTCTTTGACTCTATTCAAACAATTACACAATACATTTCACCATAGAAGTCAGCGTCGGCAGTCTACATCGCTCCAAATGGATCAAATAAGCCCAAAATTATACCAACTTAAATCAACCAGCATCCCAATTCCGGGCAAAGATGGATGTTCAATTTTTATTTACTCAATAGCAAATGCTGTGCAAGTTCTTCCGACAAAAACCAAGCCGAAAAAGCTTTATTTTGTCGGCTCAAATGGAAGACGCTATCCATACTTATTCAAAGGATTAGAGGACTTACACTTGGACGAAAGGATAATGCAATTGCTCAATATTATAAATTCAATATTTTCAAAGCTAAACAAATCAGAAACGGTTCAATTTCACGCATTAAATTATTCGGTGACGCCACTTGGGCCTCGATCAGGTCTAATCTCGTGGGTTGAAGGCGCTACGCCTTTGTTTAATTTGTACAAAAAGTGGCAGCACAGGGAAACAGTGTACTTGGCTAGCAAGGCTCAAAATCAAGCATCTCAGCATGTTCAGTTGATGAGACCAAATGACATATTTTATGCCAAATTGAACCCATTGCTAAAGGAAAAGGGAATCAAAAATTTCCAAGAAAATCGATCCGAATGTCCCGTGTACATATTGCGCAAAGTTCTAGAAGATCTAATAAAAGAAACGCCTTGTGACCTGCTGAGCAAAGAAATTTGGTGCAACTCGACCACGCCGGCAAATTGGTGGACAAGTGTTCAAACATTTTGTCGATCCACATCCGTCATGTCTATGATCGGCTATGTGATTGGACTTGGCGACAGACATCTTGACAATGTGTTGATTAATCTACGCACCGGACAAGTAGTGCACATAGACTACAATATTTGCTTTGAAAAAGGCCACAATTTGCGAGTGCCAGAAAAAGTTCCATTTCGAATGACTCAGAATATTCGACATGCCCTTGGTTTGACCGGCTATGAAGGCCTATTTAGACTGTCTAGTGAACAGGTTCTCGACATACTCAGGCAAAAAAGAGAAACGCTGCTGACTTTGCTTGAAGCTTTTGTCTACGACCCGTTACTTGATTGGACTGGGCATGATACTGGCATAATTGCCTCATTCTATGGTGGTGGTAATGCCAAGCTTAAAGCAGAAAATGTCCAAAACAAGAAGGAAGCAAGAAAAAATTTGGAAAAAAAACAAACATTAGAGTTGTATGAAATTCGCTTGATTGAGAATAGAATTTTAATGGAGCAAAATGAGCATCAATTGAAAAATTTTATTAATCAAAATTTAGAAACGATAAAAATTTTGTCCGACTTGGCAAAAAGAAAAGGTCTTAATGACAATTTAATTCGGCTCAATGAACAGGCTAAAATTTACCTAGACGAAAGCTTTACTTTACATGAGACAATGAGAAATAAGGCTAATCATCCGGTGTACACTTTGCACGACAGATACGCTCTTTACGAAAGCTATAATACCAATTTAGACATGGTCATGTCAACTGTTCAAAGTGAACTGTCCAAATTAGAAAAATTAACTGAGCAACATTTTAAAGCATTTGAATTTTTTAAGACTGAAAAAATTGAATTCAAACCAATTGAGTTTACAAGACCTCATGAGCTGGTAAGAGATTTTCTAGCATCGATCGGACAGTCCACTTTGCTCGAGCTGAGCGATAAAATTTTTGAAGACATTTTCAAACAAGAAGACAAGATACAGTTGTCAATTGTCTCATTGTCCAAAACAAAACATGAATTAGCCAAAGTTTTGGAATTTTTTTCATTTGATTTTTTGGTCAATCAAGGCAAACAGTACAAATTTGTCCAATGGCTAAACGAACTAAAAAATTCATTCACTTGGAGCAAAATTGACAAGATAAAAAAAGAATTAGAAATAGAGTTTAGAGAAAATTTTGAGTATCAATCCAATTATGGGAGAATAGATGAGCTTAGATCAAGTCTTAGCTCGGTTGAAGATCGCCTACACAATTTGAAAGCACGAAAAGCTAAGATTTTAGAACCAAAAATAAATGACTATGAAGAAATGTATATGTTTATTGGTGAAAATTTGAACGAGTTCACGGACAATCAGCTATTTGAAAGTTTTAATTCGTGTTTGCTTCAATTTTTTGGTGAAAATTTACAAAAGTGGATTGCCATGGAAACAGCTGCTGTAGACGCTAAAGAAAACTTGATTAATGTTACATCAATGGAGGGTGATTGGTATTTAGAGGAAATGCTAACTTTGGTACAAAATTGTGCTCATTTGGCCGACGTTGTGTCAAATATGTACAAATATTTCAATAAGTTTTCACCAGATGATCCAAGTGAGATTAATTTTAAAAAAAGTCTCGACATTTTCTTGCCTTTGCAAGCTCTTTTTCAAACATTGAACAATTTGGTCATTGATTTTCACGGTGTTTTGTTCTCCAAATTGCTTAAAATGAGCTTTAGTGATGAAAAAGAATTTAATTTTTTGACTAGCAAATTTGAATCGATGCATTTGGAAGAATTTTTTGAAATTATTTCAATTCAAAACTCAAGTGATGTAACAAATACGGAATATGCACAAAAGATTGTCGAAATAAAGTCAAAATACGGAAAATTACTAACAACAAAAAGCGGAAATTTAAGCTCACAAATTTTGCTCGAATTTGAAAAAATATTTTCTAAAGTCGATGTTGAATTTGATAAAACAATCAAATTTTGTAAAAATTTCTACTCACTTCAAGACCCGGAGTCTTTGGATCAGAATTTTTTTATGTACACGCCTAATTTGGTGTATCTAATGGATCCATCAAATTTATTGTTTATGAAAAATTTGTTTTTGGTCAAAAAAATTCAGTCTATACATTCATGTATCCAAAATTGTGCTCAATTTAAGCATTATTGTTTTGGTAAGTAAAAATAAAAATTATCTCAATTTCAGCAGATTTTATTATTAAAAAAATTGAAGATTTAAAAATTTAAAATTTTTAAAAATATTTATTTGTAAAGTTAGAAAGTCACATTGATTAAACTAAAAAATTTAAGGCGTAAATTTCAATTAGACTCAACTCATACAGAACAGAACAAATTAAGCAATTTATAGATATGTAATTTTATTATAACCATAGACAATTTAGTTATTAAAATAAAATTTAGATACTTAATTAAGGATTATTAGGGTTATTAGGGTAACTGTTTTATGGCCGACCGTCTGCAGACCGGCCGGCCATAAAACAGTCCAAAAAAAAGTTTAGTTAGATGTTTGAAAAAAATTTAAGTAACATTTTTTATTTAACTTAGACATTTAATAAATAAATTTTTTTATTTGATCAAAAATATAATTATTTAAATGACTTAAAATTCGAGCTTAAACAAAAAAATTAAAATTTCGATTAAATTTTTTTTTAAAATTATTTTTCAATTAACAGTTAATAAACAATTTAAAGGTGCTTATTAGCATAGCCTTTAAAATTTTAGCTAATTTATATTAAAAACTAGAGTATGGTGAAAAAGTTAATTCGAGGAAAAATTTTTATCAATTTAATAAAAAATACATGAGATAAGGACAGGAAAAAAAAATCTTAAATTTTTTATTGTTATGCTATGGTTTAATTTTGTATGCTTTATTATTTTGTTTTATGTGTGAAAACCCCTCGTCCAATATTTTGCTATTGAAACCATCCTTCATTATTCCAGCAAGATGACAAGGAGCATTTTCTTGCTTGAACATAAAATATCTATGAAGGCTTCATCTTGTTTCAGCATATTCATAGATATTAGCAATTTTTTTCCAAAAAATTACTAGTTTATGTGAGTATTAAGTTTGAAAATACGTTTGAGAATTTGAGCTGACATTTAGCTCATGATAGCCGATTTAATTTGTTTCACAATTAAATCAAGATGCTCATTTTATAATTATTTCTATAAATGGATCCCATTATTCTTTTGATCTTAGAGAATAAATTTAGCTGAAAAAAAACACTGTATTGCTTTTTCAAAACATGTCTGCAAAAACTCTGCAATCTACTTGCACATTTGATTAGAATACTTTACAATGGCGTGCAAAATGCAGAAAATTTCAAAGTATTTTCCAGATCTATTTTACTGCATTAAGCAAAATTGCTTATAATTAAGAATTTTATAGAACAAAATTATCTCTTTTAGTAAAAAAAAAATATTCAAGTTTTTCTAAATTGAAAAGAACTTCACAATTCCCTTAAGTGTTCAGATAGGAAATAAATTTCAAAATGAGCTTAGAAGCTATTTTAAACCCAAAATCACTGACATTTTGAATTTCTAATAAAAATTGTACAAAATTTTTTTCTTTTTGATAGACTAAAATAAAATGTATTTAAAAAGTACTTTATTGAACCTTTTTTAAACAAAAATAAAATTAAATCAAGTTTATCAAAATCTTAAAATATTTAATTTATATTTATTTATTTTTTTAATTAATTTGCTAGCAATTTAAAAAAAAAATTATCTAAAAAAATTAATGAACCCAAAAAATATCCTAATATAAAAGAAAATTTTTTTTTTTTTTTTTCTGTAAATAAAATTTTGTAAAATATCTTAACTCAAATTTATTCCAAGGTTCCAAAACTGATTTTAATTTTAGCCAGGAAGATTTTGTGTTTCCACTTAAAAACTACGTGTCTGAATTTATAACGCAAATGGTAAGTCAATAGAAAAATTTATTGTTCTTTCGGTTTAAAATTACATAATTTTATGCTAAGGTGAATGGAGTTCCCTTAATATTGATAGGAAACATGACCACTATTCTAAGCAATTATCAATACAGCATGATAGACCCGACTACTCAGGCCGAACAAATTAGCTTCCTAATCAACCAAAAATTGATGATCAATGAAATAAATAACTATTATTTTAACACCTTCAATCAATTTTTGCTAAACTTAGACGCTAATTGGGTGAACGTAGACTTAATAAAGTCAGCAAATTAAATTAAATTAAATTTTTTAAAAATTAATTAAATTCATTTTTCTAGACGAATTGATTCCAATATTAAATATAATGAAGAATTTTTGGTGCTAATTCAGAGTGTTATTGCGTCAATAGAATGGCTTTATGATCCATTAATTGTGGAGTCTTTATCAAACCAGCTTAGTTTTAAAACATACCGGGAGTCACTAATGGAAAATTTAAAAAGTATCTCAGATGATTTGAGCAAACGATTGGACCAAATCCGAAAAGATATGTCAGAAATTAGCCAAAATGATGCCAATATTGTTCGAAGGCTTGATTGGTCAAGTAGCGCCAACCCAAATCTTGTCGAAATAAGCAAAAAATTCAAAGAAATGGTTCAGTTAAATGAGAAAAATTTTAGCCGAGATTTAAATCACATGAACAACTTGATAGATAATATAAATATGTGGATTAATTTCGAGCAATTAAGAAGTCCAAAATCAAAATTAATGCTCGAATTAAATAAAAATTTTCAATTCATCCTTAAATTGATTGAAGAAAAAGATCTTTTGGACACGTCCAAAATTCCACATTTATCAGAAGCTGAATTAAATTTGGCTAATTTTAAATCTTTTAAAGATCAAAAACCTCTTAAAAGCACTATATTGCAAGAATATTATAAACTTTTGTATGATGAAGTGGCGCAAATGAAGCGAATAAAACAAAAAGAAGAAAAAGATTTTTCGACCAAAGTTGATGAACTAAACAAGAGTTTGACAGAATTTAAATCGATTCTCAATCAGCACAATAGAATAATGGCTGACATTAAACCCTTATTGAAAAGTATGACAAAATTTGGTGAAAATCAACGTCTATCGGACTATTCTAAAGCTTATCAGAAATTTTCCGAGACATGCCAGCAGTTGGTTCGAATTTTGGCAAATAAAGACTTAATCGAAGCTGAAACTGATGATTTAGAGGAAAAATGCCAAGAATTGTCTCAAGTTTTGACAAATATCTATGCAGATTTGAAGGTTGTGAATGATCCATGTGAGAAAAAAATAGAGAATTTTAAAAACGAGAGAAAATTTGGTGAAACAGTTAAAGTATTGAGAGTCAATCAAGAGGGAAATAGTCACGCAATTGGAGTATGGAAGCGGGTATCTGAGAAACTAGATGGCCGAGATCCTGATCCCAATAATCAAATTTCAGTGCAAGAACAAGTAAAATTTTTCAGAATCTTTTCAAAATAAATAAAAAAAATAATATTTTTTAGGTTAACTATTTGATTGAAGAAGCAATTGACTTGAATAATTTGGCTGTATTGTACGAAGGATGGACACCGTGGGTTTAGTTAATAACAATTGATTTCATATATGCTGAAAATAGAAAAAAAGTTGATTTTTTATCCAGATCATTTTGTTAGTTGTCTATATCTCTTTTGGTTTTGAATTTTTGTTGTCTAATATTTGATCTGATCTTTTATCTAGACTACATGTTTTAATCATTAATAAAAATTTAAAAAATAAAAAAAAATAATTTATTTAGTAGGTTGCTGTTTAGTACAGATGAATAACCTTTGAGAAAAAATTATAATCTTCACCATTTGCTATATAAAATTAAAAGAGTCAAAAAAGCTAATTGTTACAAAACCACAAGGTAATACAAAAACCCATAAAATATGCATATGTCGTAAAATTGAATGCAAGTAATGATAACTAAGTTGTTCAAGTATTAAAATAAAGTCTTTAATTAAATAAATAATGTTAGATAAAATTTATTTTTATTACATTTTCCTAAATTTATGTGCACATTCATAGTAAATTTTATGGGAAAAAAAATAATAAAATAAGAAGAAAAATCATAGAAATTAAATTAATTAAAACTTATTAGGAAATAAGCTCTTGATCAGGCTTGATTAAAAGAAAATGATTTTATGTTATCAAATGAATAAAGTTGTGATGGTTCTATGAAATTTGCCTTATTTGAATATTTTTGTTTAGGGTGCCCTTAACCACAACACAGTCAGTTCCTGATTAGCAAACAACCTATAAAACCCATAACTAAGGTGTGTTTACACTCAAAATCACGAGATGTATTTTCAGCACTTTTTGCTCCAATTTTTTTTGTTTTTAGTTAAATTAATTTAATCATTTTTTTAAAAATGAACTTTTTTTTTTGTTGCAAAATATGGTTATTTTTAGGGTATAAAAAGCAAAAAAAAGTAACACATGTAAGTAAAGTCTTAAATAGATAAAAAAATTAATTTTATTAATTTTATTTAATCATTTTTTAATATAATTTAATACATCACCAACCACTAGAGCTGAAATTGAAGCATTTTTATATAGTTTAAACAAGAGAGATGAAAAAGATGAGATCCAGATCGGATCAAATTTCGATCTTATTAAAAACATGTTTATTTGATTGAAAAACACGAGGATTTTAGTATTTATAAAAATAGACAGAGAATAAAAATGTCTTTTTTTTGGTAGTGTGTAAAATTAATCAGATTATTCTGAATTTATTCATTAAATTAAAATTTAGAAATTTTAGTGTTACTCATAAGTCATAAAGCCTCAAACAATATTGCGTAAAAAAAATAGAAACTAAAATTAGAAAAATTTTCTAAAAATTAAATAAAACTTAAAAATTTTTATTTCGATGGGTTTTTTTTTTGATAGCCTTTTAAAATAAAAAATTGTTACATAATTATTAGACGAAATTCTAACTTAGTTCAGAATGATTATTTAATTTTTTGTTTACTATTGACGAGGTCTAGGCCATTTTTTGTCAAATAAATAGAATACTCTTCTGGATTCTGAGTAAATATTTGAATAAAAAAGAAAATTTAATTAAGAATTTTATTTGTTTTAATTTTTTATTCGATAAAAACTGTTACTTACAATATTATTAATTAATCAAATAACTTGTTTGAATATTATTAAAATTTCGAATTTATAAAATGCATATCTATTTTTAAAAACTAATGATCAATTTTTTTTAATTTAAAAAATGAATAATTTAATTTTTTTTACAATTCGATTCATATTACTTTGTTTATTGTCCAGACCAAGTAATCAACAAATTAATACTAATATTATTCACATTACAATTGTAATCTTTGGGCGACTAGTTTTAAAAATTTTTGTTATTTATTTTTTTGATTTAAAGGTAAATTTACATGGAAACAGAGCTCCTTTGTGGTCATATCCAACTGACCCCTATGGCGAATCATATTGGGCTAGATATGGCGGTTTAGGACAGATAACTCCCAGGGGTCTGTTACAATCCTACAACCTGGGTCAATATATAAAAAATTATTATTCATCTTATTTGTCTCCTTCGTACAGTCCTCAAAGGGCCTTTGCTATTAGCGTTGATTCTGATCCAGCTCTTGTTGCAACCAATGCTTTCCTAGCAGGCATGTTTCCTCCATCTAATAGTGATCAGCTTTGGAGTCCAACTGTATCTTGGTTTCCTATTCCAGTTCATCCTGCCGAATCCATTTACAATCCAGTAATTTAAAATTTATTAATTTTTTTTTTCTAGAAATGAAAAAATAATTTTAATTTTAATTAGGATATTAAGCTTTCGATAATTGAAATAATTATTAGTTTTTCTAGATTGTTAATAAAAACTGTCCAAAGTACAATGAAAAAGTAAGAGAGTCCATGAGTTCTGAAGCCTATTTAGAAGCCGAATTAAAATATATGGTAATTAATAAGAAAATAAATTATCTTATTCTAAATTTTTCTCTAGGATTTAGTTAAAAATATATCTGGTTACACAGCTTCACCTTCTCTTGCATTAGTCAATCTCAGCAATATTTTTGATAATGCAATGTCCAAAGTAATATTTAGTTAACATTGTTTATTCTGACTTAAGAAGATAACATTTCCCATAATTTAACAGCTATCAAGCAATCTTCCTCTTGAACTTTGGCTAGCAGAGCATCTCAAAAATTTAACTGTTGTAAATGACAAATTGATTGAGTTGAAATATGGCTCATTGGAAAAGTCCAGACTTGTTTCAGGTGCTTTTTTGCTTGATATAATTAAGAATATTCGGGACAAAATGAATGGAACACAAGAAGAAATTCAAATATATTCTTGCGTAAGTTAAACAGAAAATTTTTTAAACTATTCGTGATTTTTATATTAATTTAATTAGCTTGACTCCCACTTAATAAGTTTAATGAAGCTGCTTAATTTAAATACTAGTTTAACTAATGTACCATTTGGCTCTAGTTTAATATTTGAGCTAAGAAAAGATGCAAATGATCTTCATTACATCAATATTATGTTGAAAAGCAATAACGCTACAGAGCCAGTCAGCATTAACCCAGTTAAAATGAACGAGTGTGATCAATTATGTAATTTTGGAAATTTTTTTGATATTTTGATAAGACGTACAGTAAGTAATCTAACAGAAGAATGTTTATCGAATGATTTTGATCCCAACATGACAACTGATTCGATATTTAACACAAATTTTTATTCAACTCCTTGTCCTACAATTTATGAAATGAATATGACCAACACAAAAGAAGATCTAATCAAAGATAAAGATAATAAAATAATGGAATTGAATAGTATGGAAATTTCACTCATAATTGCTGTGTCTATTTTATCTTTGATAATTTTAGCTTTGCTTATATCATTTGGCTTGTATGCATATAAAAAAAAAGTTTTTAAAGTCTCTTTTTAATTCGAAGAATTGTCACATTATTTTGGCTTAAGATATAAAATAACATACCAAACTGAGATTCTAATCAAAATATAAATGTATTGTTTCTTTTTTAAAAAGAATTTGATAAAATAGAATCTTTTTATAATTCAATAAATTATCTAAATGTGAATTTTCTTTTGTTTATATAGAAACAACAATAAGATAAATTGTATTAAAAATAATTTAAATTTAAAAAGAAAATCAATGTTAGTAAAAGTTACTAATCAATCAAGTTCTGCTTTTTTTGAAAATATCAAAAAAACAAAAAAAAATTATACCAAAATACCAAATAAAGTAAATTGAAATTGAAGACTCGACTGTGTTTTTATTTTGGCTCCTATTTTTGGTTTATTATTCAATAGAATGTCCATACCGGTACTTTTAAAATTTATTAGTTTAAGTCTATAGCAACAAGCTGTGGCATGACAACAAAAGTAGTTTTTTAACCAAAACCAGCAAGTGCAGGAACTTAGCTTCCAATTTTCTTTGTTGACTCTGACCATGCGTATTGAATTGCTCTTCTCATTTACTCATTTTTTATTTTATCATATTTTAAGTTTATTTTATTTATTTATTTTAAACTGAAGGAGCATTATCTTGTTACAGAAAGCAAATAAATAAAATAAATTTGTGGGGAAAATTACTAACACCCATTTTCAATTTGAAAAAAAAAACTTTTATTAAATCATTTAATTATTAATCAATCATCAAGTTTATTTGAATTCAAATTATAAAATTGATCCAAATATATATCAATTCAATTCTCATAATGTTTTATTTTTTGTCTTTTTTTTACATGAGAAAAATATTTTAAGTAAAAAAGATTCAACAAATACAGCAGTCTGATCTATCCTTAAGTTAAAATATGATACTCCCTCCAACATGTTGCATCATGATGCTTTTAACAAACTTAAATTACTAACAGTCTCGAATCAGCTTTTTGAGTTGAGTGAGAGATATGTTGGAACAGGACTGAGTCATTCTATTCCATTGGTTGTCAGACTAGTGGATGAATATAAACAAGGTTTCGAATCATGGGTCTTTTTTTCATGAAGCTTCAACTATATAAACTTCTGTCACATGTAAAAACCTATTTCAATTTATGTTTTTTTAAACTTTCTTTAATTTTTTTTTTTTTAGCTGATTTACTTTATTTTTATTTCATCTTATTTTATTAACTCTATTCTTATTTTTATTTATTATTTTTCTTTTTTGTTTTTTTTACTTTATTCTGAAGGAGCTCTTGCTCGGTATAGAAAACAAATAAATAAATAATAAAGCATCTCGCACTTTGTCACAGTATTTTTTTAATATATTTTATTATTTGCTAATTTTAATTTATCAAAAAAGGAAGATTTGTGTTTGATTCAAAATTTCACAATATCATTTTAAGTAAAAAAAAATTTTTGCTACGAATATAAATTTTAAAATTAAAATGCTATAATTTAATGATTACTATTTCTAAATACTTATAGAACTTAGCAGACTTAAGGTTTTGCGTAAACTGAATTTATGTGATGCAATCGCTGTATCAGCTGATACATTTTATAGAATTCTTAAACTAACAAGGTAACACAAAGAGTCGAAAAAACTCTCCATCGCTTCAAACCATTAGTTTAAAAAATAGCACAAAAGCGTAGAGCTAATGTCAATAGGGTTGAATAAAAGTCTTAAAAAATTTTAATTTTACTAAAGTAGCAAGATAAGATAAAATTTTCTTTATAGGAAATAATGCAAGTTTAGTTGAGTAATAATAAAAATAATGATAAGCTAATTTTTAATAAGCCTTTTTCTGTAATGAAAAAAATATGGACTTATTATTAGGAAGAGAGAAATGAGAAAATAGTTATTATATTTTCCTATAATTTCGTTCATTTATTTATCAATTAAATTTAATAAAACGTATCTTAATCATTAAAGAAAATAACAAAATAAAAATGCTTAATTTTTAATTTAAATTTTTATTTTAAAATCAACAGAACATTTAATTCGAACAGATGATTGAGATTTTATTTTATAACAAGCATTATATGGAATTTAGAGTACTCGGAGCACTTGTCATTAATAACTCATTAAAATTTGCCGACTCTTCATTATGATTCGGTAAATTACTTAATAAAAAAAGGAAAAAAAAAACATTAAAATTGATCTGATTAATTTTCTGATGATTCTAAAATAAAAAATTAAAAATATTTTTTTTATTTATTTTTTTCTCAATTTCAATTATTTATTCATCCAAAGCGTTCTTTAGAATGAAGTTCGATTGAATTTTGAATTTTTTAAAAATCGTAGTCATCGTAGTTGATATCATTGAACTCTTCATCAAAATCTTGGTTCTGCAAATCGAGCTTGTATCTCATTAGGCCTCCGATGCCGCCAAAGCCCTTGCAAAATTGTGAACCCTCTTGAGAACGGTCGGTCACAATTTGAAGATTTGTTCCAAAATTTTTGTAATTATTTGCAAACCATTCAAGCAGTTGCATTTGTTCTTCAACCTCCAGTTCCATACCAGTCTTAAAAAAATAAAAAAAAATTCTAAAAATATTCTTAAAATAAAAATTACATCTTTATTGATAAAAAATGATTTGTCTTTAGTCTGTTCGGGCTTCAAATACAAAACTTTGTTTTCACCATTAGGGTTTCTCAACACGTACCTAACAATGTCCAAGTTTTCCCAAACTATCAAAATTTCGACTGCTCCTGCCTCTAAAGCACGCAGAGTGTCATCTATGCCAAAACAATACAAACCAGTGTCTTTCGCTATTTCGTCAAAGTATCGACAAATTAATTTTTTTTCTTGTATAAATTTAACATTTTGCAAACAATCAGTAGATAGCTCAATGGCTTGATTGAAACCGTTCTCCCCTCCATACGAAACATCCACTATTTTAAGCACTTTGGTTTGTAGACGAGGATCAAACATGTCCGATCTGCTCAATTCGGTCTTAAAATCTGCTGAACCGGCTAGAACCAAGCCGGTAACATTGCACTTATCGTTTGTCAAAAAAACATTGGTGGCAGTCTCAGCCACTTTACGCAAATAATTGTGGCGTTTTTCCATACGGAGACGCGCAAAACGCACCGAAGACTGCCCTCCTCGACCGTGCTTTTTGGGTAATTCGACTCCGAATTTGGTAATTATATCCCTAGTATTGCCTTGTAGGGTGCCGAATAGGGCTCCATTACCGTCCATTATGATAAAACCGAACTTGGTATCGTCGGCTAAGAGGGCCGACAGTGCTTCAATGTGAAATTTGTTATCACAAAGATAAAGAGAGGCGTTTATTGGCTTGAAAGGTTCGAAATCAATGTTGACTTTTTTTTCTTTGCCATCTTCGGTCATAATTTCACCACAATAGATTACGAGTCCATTCGGCGGCACTCTATTGTACAATTTGAGACGTGCTTGGACCGAAGTTAGTGCTGTTATTACTGATTGACGAGTTACACGCGATTTAATATTGGTTGCTGTACCCAATTCGTCAGCGATTTTTTTTGAAACTGGTGCAATTTGGTCTTTAGGTGGAATCAAAAGTGAAATCATACTAGTGCCATTGCCTCTGCATGCTTCCAAGCTTTTGATAAGTCGTTTTATCTTCCACAATTCGACATTTTGATCCAATGAATCGTCTAAAAGTGCAGCGCTCATTTTGTCTAGTTATGTTTAGTTGGCTAGAAATAAATATCTAAAATAGAAATATGAAATTTATAATTTAAAAAAAAAAAATTATTTATCACATATGAGTTTTGAAAGTTTTTTTTTTAAAGTCAACTTTAGATGGAAAATCGTGTGCATTTACATGTAGAAAATGAGAGAGTGAGAAAAGAGAGTATTACAACCATTAACTAATACTTAGATAAGTGTGCTATTTATAATATTATTATTATTTATGCTTGAAATTTTAAATTTTGTTTTTGCATGTGCATTTAAACCAATTTTTTTTTTGTCTAAAAGCGAGACTGCTGATCCGACTCAATTGAGAAACAGAAATGCTTAAAAATGGTTTAATAGCTCTGCGCTTTCTACCTTTTAATGAAGAATGTAATTTCACAAACAAATGAAAATTTTTAAATTTTCTTCTTCCAAATTATAAAAAATAATTTAAAAAATTTCTCAAAAATTAGATTAAATTTCGCAACAAATAATTTTCTGGATTTTTTTATCTTAATTAAAACTTTCACTAAAAAAATCACTCATATGACAATTTTTTTCAGCAAATTAAGACAAATTTACCTAATTTTATCTAAATTAAAGTAAATTTACGAGAACAAGTAAAATAAATTTACATTATTTTATGTTTTTCATTTAAGATTTTTTACAATTTTTTTTAAATTTTGAAATAAAAAAAAATTTAAAATGAAAAATTTAACTTAATTATTAGAATAACTTAAAAGTAAAATTTCCAATTTTTAATTACCGTATTCCCTCGTTCGATTTTGCTGCACCACAAGTATTTATAACAAAAAATAATATAAAAAAAAAAATTTTTGGAATATTTTTTTCTTGTTTTTTGGTGCTGTACCAAATGCATAATTTAAAAAAAGGTTTTCATTTTTTGTTATAAATTCGAGTGTTATAATACCGCATTAAATTAAGAATTTCAGAGTTTGATTAGACCATGCATTCAAAATTAGAAATGTTATTGCATGGGCGAGATGTACTTTGGTGCATGGTCTTAACTTGTGTTGCAGGATAATCGAACTATAGAATACGGTATGAAAAAATAAATGAATTTATTTTTATTATTAAAAATGATAAAAATCAGTCAAAAAATTTTTGCCACATATTTACAAATAAGATTTTTCTTCTGCTTCTCTACTATAAAATATTTAAATTTTTTAAAAAATTTTCTCCAAGCTTTATTTGAGTTTAGACAACCAGCTTTTTCTTGATTTATAAACCTTCCTTTTACTTTACAAACCCTAACCTTAATAGTGGAAAAAATAAAAATAGATAAAGTACACAAAAGAAAAAGAAGGAACCTTAAAACTTTATGTTTTTTTTTCTCATTTTCAATATCAATCCATGCTTGATTTTAGCAAGGATAACCTTCCTCTCTCTTTCTTCAATCTCACAGCTCTAAGGCTTTATTTAATTTCTGATATACTACTGTTATTAGCTTGCACATTTAAAATTTCGCTTATAAATCAATAAGAAAAATTGAAGTGGCAATATCAACATTCTAATGAATTATTTAATTTACTGTAAAAGATTTCTAGCTATTCACTTTAAATCTCAAAATTGTCTTTTAGGTCATTCAGTAATTTCAGAAATAGTATTTTTTAGTCAAAAAAAATATATCAATTTTTCATGATATTTTTTTTGAAATTTTTTTGAATGAAACTATTTTTAAAATTAAAAAAAAATCAAATGTCTTTTGGCAAAAGGCACATTTACATTTGAGTACTTTTTTCTTATGACTATTATTTTTTTGTTTTTTACCACAATTTTCATAAAATATTGTAATTTTTGTAAATTTAAAAAAGTTAAAAAATCATAAATTTACCAAATTTTATTTTAGTTAAGTTTAATATATCATAAATTAACTAACTAACTATTCAAAAATCCGAGTGCAGATACTCGAATTTCGGGAATAAAAAAATAATTAAAATTTTTGAAAAAATTTATTTCATAAAATTGAATGTTTCAATTTTATAAAAATTAAAACATTTTTTTTAAACTAATTTAACATTTTTTCACTATTTGAACTACATCTTCATCAAATAAAACATGATCTTTTCCAACCTTTTGAGGATTATGTTTCACCGAAGATCCCCAAACAATGGCCTCTTTGAAATCAACTATTAATTGTTTGTGAATTTTATTGCAAAAATCCTCAACAGAAGATCTTCCATCAACAAGAATAACAGGTGTTTCATAGTCAGGTAGTTGTCCTTTTGGTTTTGTATAAATACGAATAAGTCTTAGATAGGACCAAATTTTTTCCAGCAAATCATCGAAATTCCATTTGTGATGCGCTGAAATGGGAACTGTATGAGGAATTTTATAGATTATATCTAGCTCTTCAATAGATATTTGATCAATTTTATTAAGACAATAAATAGCAGGAATATAGACACGATTTCCTTCAATAATATCAATCAAATCATCAACAGTTGCATCACATCTGACAATTATGTCCGCATTGTGTATCCTATATTCGCCTAAAACAGATTTTACTGTATCTAAATCAAGTTCAGAATCGTTTGACATTGTTTGCAAATTAATTCCACCTTTATCTTTTCGTTTGAAATAAATATTAGGTGGTTGTTTGTTCAGACGAATACCGAAGCCTTCTAATTCATTTTCGATTATTTTTTTGTGAACCAAAGGTCTTAACACATCGAGAACAATCAAAATTAAGCTGCAAGTTCTAGCAACTGCAATGACTTGTTTACCTCGGCCTTTTCCATCCTTGGCTCCTTCAATAATACCTGGCAAGTCGAGCAATTGAATTTTAGCTCCTTTATAACGGATTACACCCGGAACTGTAGTTAAAGTAGTAAACTCGTAAGCAGCTACTTCAGAGTAGACACCGGCTAAGTTACTCAAAAGAGTAGATTTGCCAACACTTGGAAATCCAATAAAACCGATTCTGGCGTCTCCAGTTTTGGCTACTTCGAAGCCTTCACATTTAGCGCCACCACCTCCTTTTGGCTCGATTAACTCTCTCCTCAATTTAGCAAGTTGAGCCTTAAGTAAACCAATGTGTTTAGCAGTGGCTTTGTTTTTTTGAGTTTTGTTCATTTCATTTTCAATTTCCGCTATTCGTTCCAAAAGACCCATTTTTATCAATTAAGAGGCTCTGATTTTTAATTTCAAGGAAAATAATTGAAAATTCTAAATTATTAATATAGATTTTATTCAAACAAAACAAATATTTATAGTGTTGTTTTCAAAAATAAATTTCAAAAAAAACTAAAATTTTTATCATTTCTATTAGTAAAATTTAAGGGTAAAATTTTTTGTCTGCTGCAAAAAATTTTTTATAACTCAATTATCTTTAAAATGATCAATTACTTAAATGAGAGTTTTTAGAGTTCTTCAAAGAGTTGGATCACCAAATCCTATAGTTAAAAATTTAAATATTCCATTAACTCGGTAAAAAATAAAATGAGAAAAGTTAATTTTCCTAATTAACTTATTTCCCATATTTTTAGTTATACAAACTAGAAAAAGAAATGATTTTTACAAAATTTATCTAAATTTTTGAGTCTTAATATTTGTGCACAATATTTTTAGTAAAAATTCCACAGAATTAATAAAAATCCCAAAAAAAAAAAAAAAAATAATAAAGTTAATATTGTGTCCATTTTTTTATTTAAAATAAGCATAATAAGTAATAATACCAAAAAAATTTAATTTTTCCCATTTAATCAATAAAAAAAACATATTTAGTAAAAGAAAACTTAAAAAAATCTACAAAAAAATTTAATTTTTTTTCTTAGTACAACCATTTGGGCAGTAAAAACCTCTATATTAGGGTTCCTCATTACGGTCGTTTATCGATATAATGACTGTGTTGAATAGTTTTTTGCCAACTTTCATAAAATTTTTTATTCTAAGTCTTGTCTCTTCTTCTTCTTTATTCAATTTAACCCAAATCGTTCCATATTTTTTAGTTTTATGAATGAAAGTTTCTTTTTTCTAGTTCTTTCATTGTATGAGTCTTCATCTTAGTCATATTCAGTTTTAGGTTGATTTCAAAATAATTATCTATCAAAGTCATCATTATCATTATCTTCAGATACTTCTGATTGGGTATCTTCCGCATTTCTAACAAGTTCAAGAGCTTGTATAGAGGCGAGACATGGTCCAAAAAATCATTTTTTATCATAGGAACTAATAAAATTAATTTAAAGGATTAAAAGCATTTGTTAAGAGAGTATTTTCGGAGGGTCCTAACCCTCCTTTGGGTTTAGCACTTTTTTTCTGCATGAAAATAAAGATATTTTTAGTCAAAATTAATTAATTATAATACTTTTTTTGATGTCAGTTTTGATTGAAAAAAAAAGATTATTAATGATTAAATTTATTGAGCAAAAAGCAAAAGATGTACTTGAAAGGGTCGAAAAACCCTCCTAGTTTTGAGTGTTAAGACTGTTTATTCGATAAATAAAACACAATTTAGTTAGTCACTTATTTAAAAGAGCAGAAAGCTGCATTTCTTTGGTATACATTTTTATTGCAATATTTTTTGAAAAGTTTTGTGCCCTAGCTTTTAAAGCGTAATCGTTCACGGATCACAAAAAACTGTCAAAGATATTTTTTTTCAGGTTTTCTGAGAAATAAAAATGAATTTTGAAAAAAAATTCAATAATTCTTAGTCATACATTTTTTACCAGAAACCCCCTCTTTTTAAACAGTTTTTTATCTATATTTCATGAAAAACGTTAGAATTAAGACATTTGGTAAAATATATTGTAGTTTTTTGGCCAGAGAATTTTAATTAGAGCATAAAAACATAAATTTTTCTATTTTATTTTTGTTTTAAAGTATTTATTTTTTATGGGTCTGAATGCTGTGACTTGATTTTGCCCCATATAACGCTTCTAATACCCTTTGGTACATTTTATTGAATTATTCCCAATGTTCCAAAACCTTTTCTGATGCTTTCAGACTAGGTGCCGATTCCGAAACAGAATTTTCAAGTTCTTGACCATAACAGCATAAAATTTTTCTCATTTTTTCATTTTGTCTCGTAGATTTTCTATTCCATTATTAGCAAAGAAATAGTGAAAAAGTTTAAGTTATTATCAAGATTTTCCTGAGTCGACTTTAGTCGAATTTAAAATAGTGTTTTTCTAACAAATAAATTTGCATAAATTTGTTAGCAACACACTTTATTTGAATTAAAATTATTTTCTTCAAGCATTCCTTTGCATATCATTTATATTTAGAAGGTTAAATATTTCTAAAAATTAGATAAATCAATTGTAAAATTCGTATTTCTATTACTTATATAATTTTAGCATTTTTATCAGGTTTGAATTAATGGATTATTTTTTAAATACCGATATTCGAAATTCACCTGTTTAAAAAATTAGAATATTGAAGAACTGTATGGCCCTTATCATTTTTATGGTGTTTTTACCGAATGCACAGCAGTATTGTATATTACTGAAAATTAAAAAATTTTGGTACTATTTTGAATTGGAAACAAAATTTATTATGCACTAGAATAATATATTGAGCATATATTACTAAAATTTAATCATTTTGCTAGACACATAAAACGACCTAAAAAAACACTTTTTATAGAATTTAAAATTAAAAAAATAAATCTAGAAATTTTAATTTACATGGCTTTTTATTTAATAATTAACGTAGAGGTTGCTAAAGTTAAATTTTTAGATTTGGAAATATCTGAAATATGTTGTTACAAATAATGAAAATGGAATTAAATATTTAAAATATTTGGTCGATTTTTTAATAAAATTACTTTAATCTCTTGTTCATAAATGCACAAACCAAACATTACCGTACATTCGTTACATGTAATTATTAAAATTTAAATTAAATTATAAATTAACCTTGATATACCTTAAAGAATTCTTTAATATTTAAAAAAAAGAAAAGAGAAAAAAAATATTTTAGTAATTACTGAGCGTTTAGACTAACAGAGACCGGCAAAATTGAACGTGGATAATTTTCAAATCTCATATTAATCATTAATGAGTTCATTTTTGATACCACAATTTTTTAATAAAATACCACAATTTTTAAGTTACATACCACAATTTTATTAAAAAAACCACAATTATTAAAAATATCCATTAAAATTAAGAAAAACCTTTTTTTTGTATATTTCAACACATATTTATTAAAAAAAACACAAATATTAAAAAAAAACTATATCATTTTTTTTTATTTCACAAAAATTTTTTTTTTACCACACAAAAAATTGAAAAAAAATTTATTAAAAAAAAACAAAAAAATTATTTTTTACCACATTTATT
>VANL01000544.1:0-30094 GCA_006352455.1 Brachionus sp. 'Tiscar' | reverse complement strand
TAAAATTTAATATTAAAATTCTGTTTTTTTTTATTTACCTTTTTTTTTCGTTGATGAATTTTTTTTTTGATTTCTTTGTTCTTTAAAAGTTAAGAAAACTCGTTAAAGCCATTTTGATATGTTGTGTTGTAAAAGATACTTTTAGAGTTTTCAGTACCTAGGAGTTAAAAATAGTAAAACAGTTTTTAACTAAATTTAAATTTTTTCATTTTAATTTTTGAAATTCGGTTTTTTCTTTTAATGATTTTATTTTTAATTATATTTAAAATAAAAGCTAAATTTGAATTTTTCAAAATCTAATGATTTTTTATACATATATTTTGGTTTTACTAAATTTTTAGATTTGGTTATCCCTTACTTTACTGTATTACAAAAATCAAGAAAAATAAGAAAAATTGTTTTTTTTATTGATTTGATTTTTATAATTTCGAGTTCTAGTGCGGAATTTTTGTAGCAAAAATTTTTAAAAGAATTTTTAGGTCCTATTTTTATCAAGATTTAGAATTAAATGAATAATAAAACAGTTTTATGATCCTTTTGGTCTACCCCTCGTTCTAATCTAGTCGCAAATTTAAGAATAAATTATTTAAAAACCCGTTTTTAAAATGCTAAATTAAAAATTGATTTGACTAAGAAACCTATAAAATTTTTCCTAAAAAGCTTAAGATTACACAAGTTATATAAGCGTCTTTTTATTAAATCCTTTTTGTTTTTTTCAAATCTTATGATTTTTGATCCATCCTCTGTTCAATATATCCACAGTTTCAGATATTTATATTTGAAATAGATTTGAATATTATGTATCAAATTTAAATTGAAATTAAGCTAAAATTTTCTCAAAAATAATCTACAAAAAAAAGATGAAAACATATATGATTCAATTAAAATTCAAAAACAATTTCTCATATATTTGTTCAACAAGTATAATAAATAATTCACTAAAAGAATTTACCGTAAAAAACCAATAAAAATTTAATCAAAAATCAAGATTAATATGTGCTAAAAAGTATAAGATAACAAAAATTCAATAATTTATTAAATATAGAGGGAAAAAATTAGTGATTTAAATTCTAAGGAAGTTTGATTTCTTTATTTAATAAAAATAATATATTTTTTTAATTTTTTTTTATTTAAGTATTTATTTTTAAATTAAAAAATTAATTACAATTATTTTCAGATTTTAGATCCTAAAGAAGGTCACGCATCGAAGGTATTATGAAATAAAAATTTTTTCGAAATAAATTATTTTTTATTTTTTCTAAACTAATAAGAAATAAAATTTGTGACTTTAATTCATCAACACACAAAATTTCCAAAAACCCATTAAATTTTTTAATATTCACTGATACAGCCATAAAGTTTTGTTCTACTGAATTTATAACTGAAAATATTTTTCACTTTTTTAGATTTCTTAATAATATTATTTCAAAGTACGTAAATTCCTTCGATTTAAAGTTTATGGTTCATGATGGCTTATTTTCAATTCTTAATACCGATTAAAATTCAGATCCAAATTACATGTAAAAAAATGTGCTGTTTTCTTTTTAACACTCAAAACCCAGAGCAACTTCTTCTACCCTTTTTGGTACTTATTTTGCTTATTGCTCAATAAATTTAATCATTTTAGACAATTTTTTTTCAATAAAAACTAATATCAAAAATATTATGATTAATTTTGATAAAAAACGTTATTTTTTTCATGCAGAAAAAAAAAATCAGCTGTTATGAAGAAAATTTTAAAAAATGATATTTGATATCAGATGATATGATGTGACAAGTTATTTTCCGGGGCTGTAGCATTAATTGACACAATTGTTCAAAATATTTTTTTAAAAAAAGTAACTGAATGTAAAAATAAATATCTTTTAATAATTTTTTTATGATTTTAAAAAAATTTAAATTATCTCTTTTTTTAAGTAAAAATCTGAAATTATTCTAAAAAAATCTTCGATAAACTTATCTCATACTTTGCGAGCCATGCAATACTTATCAGTTTTCTCTCGTTCTAAAAGATTGAATTTTAAATTCAAATCGAATATATTTCAAAATAAGTAAAATCTTATCTCTTTCCATAAATTTTCAAATCATTCAAATATTTGGACATGAAAAAAGCTCTACAACTAACCTTATTTAAGCTTAATCAGGATTTTGTGACTTCAATTGAGCCAAATTACCATGAAAAGCAGAAGAGAGGAACTAAATTTCTTGATTAGAGATGGTTAAAAGATGTAAGTGAATTGGAAAAATTGGAAAAATCAGTCAATAAATTGGAAAAAAAACTTGAGATTTTTAAAAAACTTAAAATAAATGTAAAAAGTTTTTTTTTTCAAAAAAATTACTTTAAACTAGTGATTTTAAATCTGACTTTTGAACAATTCTTAACTAACTATTCTTTCGATTTTTGACATTTGTTTATTTATTAAATTAAAACAAAAATAAATAATTCTCAACAAATAAATAACAAATCGTTTTTTTGACAACTCATCTATCAGCTTTAATTTATCACTGATAATTTTATATTTTGACTCAATATCCTAAATCTTTTATAAAAGAATTCTTGTTTGATTTTTATTTGCATCATTAGCTCAAATAAAGGTAAATAAATTTAAAAAGACGTTGTTTTAAATACGGTTTATGAATTCTAATATTGAAATATAGAAAATCATATTATTAAAAATATGCTTAATAAAATTAAATAAATTATTTTAAAAAAATAGGTCGAAAAATTTTGGACCTATGATGCATTTAATAGTTAAAAAAGTGAAGCTTTAAAAAAATTATTAACTTGTATGTTGTTTCCTTAACAAGTAAACTTTTTAAGGTTCTTGAGAACCACATAATGTTTTATCTTGAAACGGAACAACTTGCTTTATACAGCGGACTTGGAGTTTGAAATTAGTTCATGGTGCCTATATTTAGGAAAAGAAATCGTTGAACTAGAAAAAGTTCAGAGAAGAGTAACAAAGATCACTAGGACTTTTCTCCCAATCAATTATACAATTTTAAGAGACACAAAATGCATAGTGAGAGAAGATGTCATAAATTTTATGTATCGTTATCATTTCTTGACAAATCGTGTGGTTTAAATTTGGAATAGCTTGTCTGAAGAAATAATTTATTCTAAAACAAAAAATATTTTTAAAGCTAAACTGGATATACGGGTCGCATTTTTTTGACCATTTCTTAAATTTTTACTGACTATATTTCCTTGATTTTGACAGATAAAATTATTTAAAAGAAGAATTTTTTGAATTATATTTTTAAAAACTACCAACAAATATTTAAACTCATATCTAAATGTCATATCAGTTAAAATCCTTAGCAAATAAAGAGGCCTTTATGGTCTTTATTTTAGAAATACCATCAAGATATCTAAATTGACTAAGAATTTTGACTGAGATGAAATTTAGAATTGATTTAAATATTTTTTATTGAATGATTTTGCTTTTTTTAACTTAATAAATAGGCAATGATCTATCAATTTTATTCTAAAGAAAATTAAAATAAATTGTTATTTTAGACTAGTGTCTACATTTTTTATTTATTAACATTTTTCGAATTTAAAATAAAAAACATGTTCTTTATCAATTTGACTTGAAAAATTAATTAAATAAAATAAACTTAATTAAGTACAAAAAGTACTGGATGTTATGAAAAAAGATGGATAACTAAATTTTCAGATATGTAATTTAGTAATTATTTTTTTAAAAAGCTCATTTCAAGTACATAAGCTTTATAAAAATCGATTCGTTTCTAAAAATAAAAAAAATTTAAATTAAAAATAAATATGCAGACACGCACATTAAGCTTGAATTTATATTTTTGAAACTGAAATTTAATGATCTAAAAGGGTTCTTTAATACATTTGGTTAAAAAACAGCGTTTATTCAGTGTTAAAATAAAGCTATTATCAAATTTAATTAAGCGGTTCTTAAAATCAAATATTTCTAAAGTTTTAGCTAATATTTTATAAGAAAATAATTAAAAAATAAACAAGTAAAAAAAATCAGATATTTTGAATTTAAAAATTTTAAATAATATAATATATATTTTAATTCATAACCTAATTATTTTATAATTATAACCTTTTAACTTGCGTCACATTAAATATTTAAGTTAAAGATTAATAGCTTAATCGTTTTTAAAATGCCAAATGAATAAAAAATGCTACCTTAGAAAAAATCAATAGCAAAGCTCTTATTGACAATCAAAATTGCCTAAAAAACACTCAAATTCTTTAACACTTCCTTTAACCTTTTATAATATCTTATCATAAAATTGTCATTTTAAATTTAAAACAATGCACAGTTTAATACTGTGATTTAATAATATTAAGATATTATAAAGAAGGAAATAAATTTGAACACAGATCTAAATATAGCTAATTGTTATATAAATTTAAAAAAATTTAATATTAAATTATCTTTAAGTCTTCATATTCGAATCAAATTGTTTGATTTAGTTGCGGTGGAAATTGATGATTTTTAAATTTGACATTTTTTTCTATTATATTAATAAAATTTTTTTTTATATTTATGGGGGAATTTAATTACGATTTTAGATAATCAAGATAAAAATTATCATAAATCTTTTTATATATTATTATATTTTTAAATTACTGTTTATCTAATAAAAATTTTATAATAATAAAATTTAGATTTAATTGAAGTCGAGTTGTAAATTCAAAACCAGTTCAATTTTGAATTATTTGTTCTTATTAGTTGATTTTTTAGGATAAGCTTATGTTTTGATAACCAAGAGTAATCAAAATCAGCAAAGTAATTATTTGAAAAGGTAATTTTGAATGCTTAATTAAAGCTTTATGATAGAATAAATGAAAACATTATTTTTATGTAATCGTTAAGAAAATTAAAAACATTTATAATTAATTTGAGGGCCAAGATATTTTTGATTTTTGCCAAATAGCACTCAATAGATTTCATTTCTATCTAAATATTTTAAAAATGTAATCTATGTATCTCGAATTCAATAATGAGTTAGATTTATTTTTCAATTATTAAATATAAATTTAAAATTTGGTGTGATTTTTTAAATTATGTTGTTTTTTTTAAATGTCTTTGATGACAAAAGATAAGAAAAAATTTGAGAGTAATTTTTTCAAATCATTATTCACTAAATTTTTAGAAAATTCAAAAAAGTTGATATTTAGAAAAAATAATTCTCATCTCTTTGTTCCTAAACTAAAACGGAAACCAATTGCATACTTTTGATTAACTCGAAATTTGAACAATCAAAAATCTTTTTCTGTTAACTAAATAAAAATAAGAATATTTTTAAGTTTAAATTTCTAAAAGTACAAAACAAAAATATTATGGGTCAAAAATAGATGCCTTTGGGATAATTTTTAAAAGAGCTTTTCTCTATTTTTCCTCTTGAATTTTTAAATAAGCGAATTCTATTTTAAAATAATTACAAACAAGCTTTATAAAGTTCATTTAGAAATTTGAATGAACCCAATTTTCAGTAAAAAAAATTTTCGAATTTTGATTAGTTATTTTTTAATGATTATTTTATATAGAAGTTAAATTGCATCAGCAGATGTTTTTTTCACTTAAGCTCATAAGCTTTATTCCATTTTATTCCTTTATTCCATTCCAATTTTAACTTAAAAACAGGTGTATTGCATTGCTATAAAATCAAGAATATTAATTTATTTAGTTTGAAAAAATTCTGAAATCTTTAAAAAAAAAAACAAAAAAAAATAAAGTTTATTAAATTAAGGATTAAGGTGAATTTCCAACATTAAAAAAATATATATATTTTAACCTTATTGATAATCAATTGCATAATCAAGGTGTTGCCACTGAATACAATAAAGCTTTAAATCAAAATAATTTATTTAAGTATTTCGAATCGCTTAAAGTATAACTTTTGCTATGAATAATTAAGTTTACCAAAGGATTATTAATTGTTTACAACATAAGAATATGGCAATTAAAAAAATGATAAGTCCATTAATTTATTTCAATTAATGGACAAGATATTGTAGTAAACAAAGATTTGCACAGACTTGGAAAACGATTCGAAATTTCGCTTAAAAGATTAGAAAAAATTTTTTCTAAGGATTTAATTGCTTTTCTTAGTTGCTTACAAGGTATTCATAAAATTAATAAAAAAAAATAAAAACTTGTTCTAATTACTTGAAGATTTCTAAATTTTTTTTCAAGTTGAGCTTCATTTGAAAAAAAACGTGGGTGATTATTTTCTTAGGAATTCAGGTAAACTAACTTAAGAAGAATTTTTAGAAGACGCATAGACTAAAATAAAAATTTTTTGGCGATTTTGTACATTTTTTTATTCAAAAAAACTTTTATAAAGTCATGTTCAGTCGATGAAATTTTTAAAGTCCTATTTTTTTTTAGTCTTTTAATAGATTCAATAATCCCAAGTTTATTTAGAACGGAAATATTAGTAAAATATTTTGTCTAGACCATGAAAGTGACCGTGAATTAGCTATAGATAGATTGTGATAAACTCTAGTCCTAAATGATAGTTAGTAAAATGGAGTAATTTTAGCAAAATGCCTCTAATAAATCTCTAAATAAAAACTTATTCATTAAAAGCTGCTGATTTCTTAGAACCCATGTAGACAAGTTAAATAAATCGACTCGATTTTAGAAATAAATAATTCTTAATTTAAAAAAAATCATAGTATAATTTTAAAGAATTACATTTGAGCACAGCATAATTATAACGGAATTTTATTACCTAAATTAGTAATGTTGTTATTTAGATTTTCTATTAGTCACTAGAATCACTAGAAAACTAGTTATTTTTATGTAAGAAAAATTTTATGTTTTTTTTTTATTTTTGATGACAAAATTTTTTTTTTTAACAAGGTCCAACAGGGTTAAGAGCCATTATTAATTCAAATAAATTTAAATGAGAATTTTTTTTAATTTTTTATTTATTCTTAATTAAAAGTGTAATTAATATTTTTGATTAAAACACCTTATAGCTAAGTACTAATTGTAAGGAGTGTACGTTTCATACGAAATTAAATTTTAGACAATTAAATGTTGGCTTTCTTTCAATTATTTTTTGTGAAAGCAATCATTCATTTAAATTTAACTAGGATCATTTATTTTTGTAAAGGTGAATAAAGACAAAAAACGAAATATACGCAGAATTATGCGTGGATTTTTGTACAAATAAATAGGTATATTTATAATACAAGCTGACAAATAAAGCTAGAAATAAATTATAAATTTTTAATATATTAAATTTTGGTTGCGATCGTTTTTATTTTAAAATTTTATTCCTTTAAGTCAAACAAAATTATAATAATAAATCCTTGCCGAATCTTTGAAAAAAAAACATGGGACTTAAAACCAACCCAAGCATTTATGCAATTCTTACAGTTAAATCGATAAATAAATTTTTCTTTTATTTTAGAAAAAATTTATTTATTAAAATTAGAAAATTTTCTATTCTTTTAGTTGTAGATAATTGTGTAAAATATGTGGACTCCGACTCACATTTTAGTAACAGGTAATTTAAAAAAAAAACATTGATTTTTTCAGTTTCAATTACCATTTTTTTCCAGTATGCAAAGCGCGAAACCTACTTGAGAAGGGCAAAGGCGGAAACGATGCTTACTGCATGATCGGTATGGGCAAAGAAAAGTTTTTGACTTCAGTTCGCCAAAAGACCCTTAGTCCAGTTTGGGATGAACAAGCCGAATTGTAGGACTGAATTTATTAAAAAATAAATAAAACAACTATTATTTTCTTTTTTAGTATGCTGTCCGAAAGAGCTGATCTTAAAATAACAGTTTATCATAAGTCTTCTATAATTGACGAGTTTGTCGGCAGGGTAGTGATTAGTGTGGCCGACTTGTTCAATGAAAATAATAAATCATTTGTTAAGTAATTTATTTTTTAATTAAATGATGTAAAAATGTTTGTAAAAATTTTAAAAACCTACTCAAGGTGGTACAAGTTGCAGTCAAAAGAAGAAAATAGCAAAAAGGCGGCCAAAGAACGTGGAGAAGTAGAAATTCGAGTGGAATTTGTTGCCAAGCCTAAAACTGGCTCTGTCATGGATCTATCTTCACTCAGCAAGACAAACAAAGAAAAAACACTCTCGCTGAAAAATCTCAAAGACAAATCTCACAATTTCAAGCATTCATTCAAAGAAAATTTTAAACTATTGGGCAAGTCAAAGTCCAAATCAAAAATAAATGAAGATAACCAAGTAATAAACAAACAAGGAAAAAAAAATTTTTTTTTAAAAATTTTTTATTTAGCTTGGAGAACAGGCAAAGCGCATGAATGGTTCAAAAATGGACTTTTTAGATGGTGAAGACATGAATTCATTATGTTCGTCTTACTCGTCTCTTAACGGAAATCGTCTTGGCAATGACAAACAAGTATGTTGAAAAATATTCATTTTTTTTCCAATATTTTCAAGTCAATAATTTATAAATAAATTATAAAAATTTTAGATGAACCGATTTAATCCATCTCGATCGTCATTTATGTCGGGCACATCGAGCCGAAATGATGCAGACTCAATTGACAACTCGACAAATAACGACGAAGAAATTAACGAGGAAATAGACGATTCAAGCTTGTCGTTTAATCGCAACAGTTCGTTCAGACGAAGCTCGCTTAGACGTCCGTCGAAAAAGTCCAACAAAATGCAGCAAGAAACTGAAAACACCGATGGCAGTAACAAAATAAGCATTGCGCCATTGATGCCTTTTTCAAATGACCAGCAGCGTCATCATGTTTTGGACTCGATAATACACGAAGAAAACTCTTCGCCATATTTGTCAGCTCCAAATCCGGAAGCCAAGTCCGATGAGCCAAGTTTTGCCAATATTTTTTCATCTTCATTCACAACAGGATCAGAAAAAATCGATATAGACTCTGTAAAAATCGAGCCGTTGATTATTCAACAAGAGACAAAGTCCGAGCCAAAAACTCTAATTATACCAGATGTTCATTTTTCACCCAATTCAACCCAATCGGCTACAAATTCGTCGGGTGTTACCATTACAAAATCCGAATTAGACACTTCGAATGATAGAAAATTATCAAAAAAAGCCAGTGAAGATGACGAAGATGATCATATCGACTGGGCAAGTTCGGATGAAGAAGAAATTGTAAAAGAAGTTGAAACTTTTGAAAGAAATCAGGTTAGTATTTGCTTTTTTTATAAAGCTAATTAGTTTATTTTAATAAAATTACTTTTAAATTTAGTTTTGTTTTCGGTTTTGTTTACTTAACTAACTTATTTTTTTTTTGTTACTAATTGTTTATAAATTATGTATGGTGAAATGATTCAAAAAAACAATAATTATATAAATTAAATTTTCAATATGCAAAGGTGAAGTTTGAAAGCATACTTATTAAATTGTATTAATTCAAACATAAAAATTTAAAGCTTTAAACGTTTGGTTACTTTAAACGAAAAAAAGTTTATTTTTGATGATATGAAGATTTAATCATTTCTTATTGTTTTCTTATTTGTTTTTTCTGCTTGAGAAAAAAATTAAAATAAAATAAAGTTAAATAAGATAAATAAAAATAAAATAGATTAAAATAAAAGAAAATTAATATTTGTTTTGAAAAATAAACCGACAGGTTTTACATGGTTAAATATTTAGGAGTTGAGGAAAAAAATAAGAAATTGTAATGTAGAAATTACACAATAGAGTTGGGTACTATGTGTCTTGATTCGAAACCTTTGTTATATTCTTCCACCAGTCTAACAATTAATGGTTATATGGTTATAAATAGAAAAGGCTTTTTTAAATATTTTATTCATTTTTAGTAATTTTTAGTAAGATTTAGTTTTTTAACTGGGAATCACTTATTAACGCATATATCATTCTGGCATTAGTCATTTAAGCACGGGTTATAAAAGAAAAAAAACTAATTACAGCATTATTTAATATATCTAATTGAGCGATAGAAGTTTCATATTAGCTAATTGTTAAACTCATTTAGTTTTCGAAATAAACCCAAAAAATTAATATTTAAATAATTTAGATAATTCTACCCAGTCAACAAATAGTTGAAGATTTATCGAAGATTTTTTAAAGATCTTTAAAATTTCATTATTATTTCTTTATTTTTTAAAGAAAATATTACAGTAAAGAAATTTGAAGAAAATTTCCTCAAATTTTCTTCGAATATGTAAAGAATTTCTAAAGAAATGTCTTCTAAAATTTAAAAAGTCTTATTATTTATTTTCTGCCTTGAAAATCCAAATTAGTAAAATACTCAAATTTTCTTTCCATTTTTTTAATATTTTAATTTTAAAAAAATAACTCAATTATTATTTTGAAATACTTTTTAATTATGTAAATAGCTTCATTTTTTTTCTTCAACGTATGAAGTTAGTTTTTTTTATTGGTTATATAACTTGATAACATAAGCTTTGAATGACTGTCCTAATGGTATTTTAATAGATGCCTAAATGGATAGTAACAATGGCTTTGTAATCAACATACAAGCTTTGTCTAATACATTTTCTGTTAATTTAAATATTAGCTGATTAATTTTCTTCAAGAGTGAAATTTTTAATTAAATTAAAAAAGTTATTCCAATTTAAAACTTTTGTTTTGATTCTTTGTTCCGAAATTCCCAATGTCATGAACTCAAGGTTTAAATCAAATACTAATTGCTTAAATAATATATTAAAGAAAAAAAAGAGATATTCACTATACTATTGTTTAAAATTCTCTGAAGATTATTTACGGTTAATTAGTCCAAAACACTGTAAAAAGCCTTTATAAAAATCTCTAAAGACCCATTAAAATTTCTTTAAAATTTTGTTGACTGGGTTATTTTAAATACTTAAATTATTTTGAATTAAATAACCTGGTTGACATTTTGAGAAACAATGAAAATATGAAGTTTTTAATTTAAAAAAAATCAACGCAGATACATATTTTCATGTTTTCATACCATTACCATCTATAACTTATTGTTTCATCATTAAAAATTGTTTTGATCAGCACGTTTTTTAGTTTAAATTTGCAATCAATTTTATCTTCAATGAAGCATAAAGAAAATTTAATAAAAAAATGTGTGAACAACGAGTAATTGCTTTTTAGATAAAATCAAATTTTAAAATTCTTTTAACTATATAAAAGAAATATGTTTTTTTATTTGTAAATATTTTGTTTAAATTTCATCTGAATTTTTATTTTCGAATTATTCAAAAATCTAAATTGGCTAGAAACTGTAAATTTTTATTATTTCATAATTGCTCTTTAGATTTCTAAATCGAATAAATGGAGGTAAGATAACTTGAAAAATAAATCAAATAAAATCAAATTTAAAGTTTTGATATTTTTTTTCGAAAATTAATAACTTTGTGCTGCTGAAGTACCATAAAAATGAAATTAAGTTTAGTTTTAGTTTTTTTTTTTCTAATAAAAACAGCTTTTTATATTATCTCAATTTCATACTTAAAAATTAAAAATTAATTTTTGAATAAATTTTTCTCCTTTTGATAAAATAGCTTCATTGATTTTTTGACTTAAGACGTCTGAGACCCATTGGTCTCATTGTTTAACTGTCATGTTTTCGGAGGTAAACATTTAACTGGAATTAATTTTTTTAAATCTAAAAAGCTAACATTAAGATTTAGTTTTGTTAATTTTTTTTTTTAATTATGTTTTTGATCAGTTTTTGATCAAGAAAAATGCTCATATCGAATATCTATATTTTAGTTGACAAGCTTTTTGGAAATATTTTTCATGCATGATAAAATGTGATAAAAAATAAAATATATGAAATTTTAATTTTCTGATAAAATTTTGCTTGTTTATACAACTAACTAAATTTTTTATTTTTTTTTAACACTAATGAAAAAATTTAAAAACTAAACTCAAGCTAATTCAACTTTTTTCAAAAAAAATTTTTAAAATTTTTTTACATTGTGTCGTATCAAAAATCAATCATGTGACTGAAAGGAAGGACTAAGTCTCCATCCCAACTGGCCAAGGCTTCGCCTAAATTATTTTTCAAATAAATAAATGAATAAAAATAAATTAATATTTTATTAGGATAAAATATGGTCAATTGATCACATGGTTGAACAGTTCTTGGAATATTTTAGTCAGTAAATTTTATCTATTTGAGAATTTTTAAATATGGTCATTAGTGTAAAAATCCTTTAAAACTAAATATAAAAATGAATCATTTTACCATTTAACATAAAAAAAAATCTGAAATCACATGAACTTATTAAATATTCACAAGTATCAAAACTCTAAAAAAAACTAGAAACAAACAATCTAACATTTTTTAATAGATAACTTTTTTGTTTTTAACTTTTTTAAATTAAAATCAAGAACCTGATTTAGCATCTTAGGTTTCAAAAAATCAAGTGTGATTTCGTCCCTGAATTAATGATAAATGATAAAAATATTTCATTCATTGTCCTCACATGACTCTTTTTTAAAATTATCTCTTTCTATTGCTAAAAACACTCATTTCTTTTTATTAACTGAAAATAAAACTAAATTTCCAGCAACAAAAAAAAAAAAAACGCCCGCTGTTTTCATGGGCCAAATTTATAATTTTGTAAAATGTCATTGTTTTTGTTTGTAAATTAGCTTTAATTGTAAATTCGATTGCTCTAATAAAATTTTTTCTCTCTTATTTTCAACATAAAGAATCTAAAAAAAATAGACAATCTTGTTCAAAAACAAGAAATCGAACAAACAAACAAAAATATTAAAACAAATCAAGAGTTGGCTAGCAACATTCCTCCGACATCAACCTTCTCCATAGATATAGACCCTTTTTCCTCATCATCCTCTTCCCTGTCGTTCACCAATTCGAACCAAGTCGACCCTTTTTTCAACAATTCAACCACAGTTCAGCTATTCGACCCGTTCTCCGATTTGAAAATGACCGAGCAAAATCCAGAAGAAACATTCTCGGACGCATTGGTAGACAATGAGGCCAATTTTGAGAATAATTTCGAACCACAAAACGAGCCAGTGGCAGAGCAATTCGAGCCTGCAAAAATAAGCCAAGATTCCGAAGATGGCGATTCGGTTGTTGAAATCAAAAGTCAACTTTCCGAATCGTCAGATTCTTATTCCATACAAAGAAAATCAAAAGAAGAAGCGGAAAAATATATGGAAAAAGAAGACGAAAAAAAAGACGAAACTGATAATGAAAAAGATTTAGAAGAGGATTTGGACTCGGCTTTTCAAACTTTTAGTCACTCAGAGCTTCGAATCGCCATTGATGACGATATGCCAGACATGGCTACTGATTTGGCTGAAGCAGGTCGCCAACTAAACGAAATAAGCGAAGAAGAAAACGAAGTATTAGATGAACCAAATGAGGTTAATTCTGAAATAGTCGAGTCTAATTTGGTCAAGAGCGAGCTAGTTTCGGAAGACACCGAGACTGGCCATTTGTCTAGAAATAGGGTAAATTATCTTTATTCTTTTGATCGGATTTACAATTTAGAAGTGTGGTATTAGAAAATCAGGTTCTTGATTAGTTCTAGTTTATTAGAAAAATAAATATAGGTTTTGTCATTTTATTTTTAATTTAAATTTTGGTTAGATAATCAGACAGAGTGAAAGAAGAAGATTAGTTCCTGGCCAAGATTTAACATCTGACTTAAATTTGAATTTGGAACGCGAAGTTAACACTAATGATTCATTTGTGTCCTATTCTAATGTGACTAAGTCTAATCGTTCGAGCATGAAATTTGATTTTAATGAAAAAATAGCCTTTAATGCCAACAATGATGAGATTAAAACCCCTGACTTTGATCAAAATTACATATTTCAAGTAAATTTTGATGTATCTATTTTGTGCAGTTAAAGTGTATTGCTTTTGTGTTTAAATCACGCGTAATTTCGTCCATATTGTCACCACACTTTTTTTTTTACTTATTTACAGTTGACAAAAAATACATTTTAAATTTCATGTTTTATTTTTAGGATGAACAGAATATGAAGCCTGAAGAAGAACTATCTTTGACAGTGAATGGACGTGGTCTGCCAGACTTGATAAATCAAAAAGAGTCCAGCGACAAGGCTAAAAAGTATTTGGAGGGCTTGGACGGTGTCAAGTTGGATGAAATTACAGTGCCTGATAGCCTAAAAAAACAGCTAGAATTCTTTGATCGAGATGTATTTTTTTTTTAAATTAATATTATTGTAGTAAAATAATTTAAATATTTTATTTCAACAAGGAATTGTTGCAATTGATAGCATACCAAAAACGACATTTAGATCTTAAAGAATCTCGAATCAAAGATCTTGAAATTTATATAGATAATTTAGTAGTTAAAATTATGGAGACTGATCCGGTAATTTTGATGAATGAAACATGTGCGCCAATGAAGAATAAGCTTTATGCCTAATATTCTATTCTGAACGGAGTGTAATAATATTTTTCAAAAAATTTTTTCTTAATTTAATATAAATAGTCTTAAGGTTTATTTTTATAAATCAAAAATTTCTATCTAAAAAAATTGCTTAATTAATTAAATTAGGATATTTTAAATTCTTACAATGATTCTGCTATATTTTAGCTTTTGACATTCCGTTTTAAAGAATGGGTGAAAATTTGGTTGTGTACCTTTCTATTTCTTTTTTTTTTTCTTATTTATTTTCGAGTTTACCATTTTATCAATATATTTTTTTATTTTTCAATTCCAAAATAAAATTTAATACAAAATTTTAACCTGTATTTTTAAATTTTTCAAATCGAGACAATAGCAAAAAAAAATTTAAAAAAAAACAGAATAATTCAAAATCCAAATTTTTTGTGAAAAAACTTATAGTCATATTTGGTAAAAATGAATATACCTTAAATTACATAATTAAATTTTGATAATTTACTATTAAGTAAATAAAAATGTTTATAAAAAAACATTTGAAGTTTCCATGGTGAATAAAAGAATAAAGATTATCAAGTTTCAGCATGATTTTCTTTGAGTTAATTCGGTTTATTCAGTTGAAAGGAAATTTTTTTTATATTTTAAAAGAAAAGCTAAGGCTTTTATTATCGAATTTAGAGGTTCGATTGTAAAAAGATTTAGAAAAATGTGCCTTATGCTCCAAATAAAGAAGTATCTTTTGAATACGATCTAGATTTTAACGTTTTTAAATTACAATTTAAATTTAAATAAGATTTTTTTTATAAATGAACTAATTAAGCAAATTTTTTTAAGAAAATTTTATATTTTTTTCGAAAGCGCCTCGCAAGTAATTTGTTTTTTATTGCAAATAAGTACAGAATAAAAACTAACAGTTCTTTTTACATCTTATCATTTAAGATTGAAAATATACTAAAAATTTTATTAGATAATTTTTTCCATAAAAACTTAAAACACTTGCTTCAATTCTTTTTCTTTTGAAACATTTTTTTATCAGGAGTTATATCAAAAATTAAAATAAGATCTGATTTTTTTCCTATTTAGGATATGTCCAATTTTAAGCTAAAAAATAAAGCTAATATTCGCATATCAAAGAACATATATTTAGAATATCAATTTATTTTCCTTTAAATGGTCTAAAAAGGATCAGTTATGCAAAATTTTTGATTCGGACATTAATAAGAAAATATTTAATACTTGCAAATTGTGCAAAGCATTGTTTTTTATTTTTAATTAAATCAATTCTTGAAAGAAATTTTTTTTGCAACTCAAATCTTGATAGGATAGGAATTTAAAAACCAAACATATTTCTAGATGTTTTTTGTTTAACTTTATTTGATTTTTTTATTTCATACGTAAGGTAAAATAAAGAAGTTAAATAGTTGTTTTGTGAAAAAAAAATGATAATTTTTTGTTAAAATTTAATCAATTTAATTCAGTTTTTTTGTTAATTTTCTTAAAAATTTAAACATTTTTAAGATAAAAAACAATAAAATACATATGATATAATAATTATATGTAATTTTTCTTATCTTTTTTGGAAAAATTATTAATTTTGAGGCGATAAAATACATAGATCGTTTAACTTCTAATTTGTGCTTAGAATAACTTCGTTTGTAGAATATTATTTCAAAATGTAATCGGTAAATTTTATTAAAATCTAGAAAGATTCAAAAAAAAATTGAACACAGGATAAGTCGGATAAAGAGAGACTTAGAGTATTGGTTTGATCTGTTTAGAACAACTACAATTGAAGGGAGATTTAATGCAGATGTTAATAAAAATAATAAATTGATTTTAAAAAAAATAAAATTTGTAAATTATGCGAATAGCCTATGCCTTAATCTATAAGAAGAACAAATAATCATAAACTTGATCATCAATAAACAAGGACAATATCGTTGTCAGATTGATAAAAAGGAGAAGTTGAATCATGGAAAAAATTACCGAAGGCAACAATACCAGTAGTGTTGGGTACCGTGTGTGACGGCTACTAGACTAGGGAAAATTTTTTTTTTCTCTAAAAATAAATGATTCTTCTTATATTCTATTCTTTTCTTTAACAAATTTTCATATTGAAATTTTTTTTAATGTTTGTTTTCACACCCGGCCACTAAAACGGCCAACACCATTTTTTGGCGGTCTAGTGGAAGCTACTTACGGTACTCAACACTAAATATCAGCCAGAACAGTTAATAATTTCAAGGCTCAACTTAAATTCGAAAATTAAATTCATGAGCAAAAATTTACGCTATTAAAATTTTAGAATAAAAATAAAATTGTTTTCTCTATGATATACAAATTTTTAAAATTAATTATTCAATCTTTTTTAACTCATATTTACAAATGAATGTTTTTTTTTCTATTTAAACTGTTCAAAAAAACATTTAGTAAACCATAGTAAATACTTACTTGTAAAAAAATTTATTTGTCTTATAAAAAATAATTACAAGAATTTATATCATAAATCTTTCATTAAATTGTTGATGAATATCATAAAATTTAAATTTCAATCAGAATGGAACGAATTTAAAATTAAATAAATGTTTTCAGAATATCAAAACAAATAAATTTTAAAATAAAAAGAATATGATTGAATTTTAAAAAGAGACTATGTTTATCCATTTTAAACAATCTATTTGCTGATTGTGTTTTTTTTCCAAAGATTGCATCTGTCAAATTTTTAAAGTCTCAATTTAATTCACTATTGTTATGGATAACTCTTGAGTTCTGATAAAGACGCTAATTGCAATAAAAAAATATATTAAAAAAATTAATTTTAATAATATCTATTTTCTTTTTTTTTAATAGCTATCTATTTTAAAGACATTTTAACGCATTTTGTATTTTTTATGAGAGGTTTAAGAGAAAATGATTTTCCAGTGATGGCAGCACCCTAATTTTCATCAAAATTAGTAAAATTAGTAGTAGTATAGCTTTTTAATTTTTTTCTACCACTCTGATTATCTGGTCTTCATAAACCAGTAACGATATTGGGCTTTTTTGTTCATTTGCTTTTTTTTATAAATTATTTTGGAAAAATTCAGGAATTATCCGAAGCCTTCATGCTTGCATTACAATTGTTTAGAATAAGATTAGTTCTTTTATTAACAAAATATGGTGTTAGCTATTGCTTTTCTTATATTCAGAAATAAGCTTAATGCATAATTTATCTTTTTCACCAAATTTGTTTTTTCAAATCAATTAAAGTTTTAGCATATTTTAACCATTTTTCAATCGTCTTTCCTCGAAACTTGAAACTCTTTAGATATAACAGTTAGATGAGATACCAGAAACAGGTAAATATGCCTGAGATGAATAACAGTTAATATTAAACTAAGTAAAAAAATTTATTATTTATTTTATTTATTTTAAATGATCAAAAGGAATTGAATTAAATACAGACTTACAAAAGTAAAAATTTAGGATACTTTTATTACTTTTTCTACACATAATTCGATGATGTTTAAAAAAAATAAAACATTATTAATGCATCATTATTATTTTATTCAAATCAATTAACAAAATTTTTCGATTAATGATCAAAAACAAAAAAAAATATTAATCATTGACAGTTTAATAGTTTTTTAAAAATTTTTAAATTTATTCTATCAATCTTTGAAAAAAATCGAAAATTAATTAGCTTAATTTATTTATTTATTTTTATTAGTTTCATAAATAAGCATCATACAATTTTTCTTGATTATTAGGTGCTCATTTTAAGAAATTCACCTTTTTTTACTTGTCAATTTCCAATTAGGTACAATGATCTCCCGAAAATTTGGAGTAGATGAAAATCTAATCATATTTGATAAGAGTTTTTTTCTCAATTTTTATTTTACTAATAAAACTTTGATTAATGACACAATCATCTTACGTCAATAATTTATTTAAATATTTAATGTTATTATTTTAAATTAATATGGTATTTTTTGTATTAAGTTGCATATTAAGAATATTAAAATTTAGCTGTGAGTATTGAGATTAATTGGATTCCTTTTTTTCATTTTTCTTTGAAGGAGCCAAAGCTCGATACAGATTTAAAAATAAAAATTGTTTTATTTAGAAAAGTAGTATATGTAATTAAAGTTTATTTTTTGCTTTTATTTTAATTTATTGGTAAAGATTATTTTAAAAAAGTTAAGGTTTAATTAGATCTTTTTTGTTATTTAATATTTCTTATGACGTTTAACTGAAATAGATACACCAAACTGAATCAGTTAAATTTTAAATCATTTATTATTCTTAATTCTTTCTTATTCGAGCTATAAATTCCTGGCCAATTTTTATAATCAATTTTATTCTCTTTTTTGTAACTAAATTTTAAAATTTTTAACAAATGAACTCAAAAATTTTTTTTTTTTTATCATTCTTTCGATAGCAATAGGGTTTAAACGAAGGCAAAAGCCATTCGGACAAACCCTGGGGTAACCCAAAATTATATTTTTAATAAAAAAAAAAAATTAAATCATTTAGTGGATGAATGTTATAAAAGCTCGATTGAATCTAACTTATATTAACAATCGAAAAAAATTATACATAAATGAAAAATATTTAGCTTACAAAATGGGGTATTAGACTTTATAGAATAGTTTTAATTATTTGAAAACTTTAAAGAAAAAATTTATTCATTTAGTGATAGATCGGCGAAAAAAAAACAACATTTTTGTGTTTTCAAAAAAATTTAAAAGATTAAAAAACAATTGATTTGAGAGCCTATTAGAATAAAAATTTGGTCAATTTATTTGGATATTTTTTAGGGTGTAGAATAAAAATAAATAAAAACTATTTAATTACTAAAAATTCACATTGATAGAGGAAATATCATTATCAATTTTCAAAAGTTAACTCAGATTAATTGCACAGAATTTGATCTAAAATTTAGTGTTTTTTTTTGAGTAATATTTCATCAAAATATTTCTGGTATTTCAATATAGTTTTTCTTTGATGCTCAAAATTCAAAAATTCTGGACAAACTGACTCGATAAAATACTATTATTGAAGATTATATCTTAAATAATATAAATGATTTATATGAATACAATAAACTAAAATTTTTATCTAATTGTAAAATAGTTATTTAATTTTTTTAAATTTTTCCATAAAACTTTAAAAACTACTTGTTTCTTTAAAGAATAATCAAAATTGGCTTAAAAGTAAATCTAAAGCATATTCCTCAGTATTTCTTATATTTTATTTTTCTTAAAGCATATTTCAATCAAGTAGTATAGAAAATAATTGCTTATTATCTCAAAATTTTCTTTAAATATCTGCCTAACATAATGGTATAAATTTTAATTCTAATTGTCTAATCAGAATATTTTAATAAATCAGAAGAAAAATAAACTTAATCATTAAGTTTCCAGCGAAAATAAATGGTAAATTTTGATCGATAAAATGTGCATTTTAAAAAAATATGAATAATTAAAAACAGCTAAATGAAGCATGTGGCCTTAGTAAGAAAAACAGTAATATTTCATCAAAATACGTAATACATTTAAAAGTTCTTTGATAAACTTGACAGTTATTTTAAACTAGAAATTAATGCTTTTTTTGGCCATTTTTTCCTATTCATGTATATTTCTGTTTTAATTACTCAAGTAACTGAAAATAAAATTATTTTTCTTAATTTTTCTAGCAAATTTTATTTATGTTTTATCAAAAACAACCAGTTAATCAAAAAAAATTGATATCAAAAAGGAAAAAAGTGTATAAATTTTTTTAAATTTTAATTTGAATTGAATTAAATCAAAAAATTTGATATAAATCTTTCATCATGATCATTGTATTGGTCTTTTTTTATTGTTCATCTCTATGAAAAGAACTTTCTTCGATAGTAGATAACTTAATAATTGATAATTAAGTCGTAATAGAAATTATTTAGCATATTAAATAATTTAAAAACATAAAATTAATATCACTAAAAGGTTTTGTTTTAATCATCAATTGGGGGAAATTTAAGGATTTTTTTCATTTAAATATTTCTGTGATTTTATCCATTTATAATTTTTGTTGTAAAAATGATTATTTATTTAACAAGCATAATATCTACTATTTGTTTCGAAAGAATTAAATCATAATTGAAAATGTTCTTATAAAGAATATCTTACGAGTGCATATTATAAAATAAATTTTTTAGATTAATTTTATTCAACGATGTTTTTGAAAATCCAAGATTTCTAGCATAATAAAAATTTAGGCTTTGGTAAAAAAAAATAAAGTTTAATAATTTATGTAATAATTGTTTGTTTGTTTTTTATTTTTTAATAATATAGGGATTCAATTAAATAAAATTAAAAATTTTCATTTTCATTTAAATTATTTTTGAGTTGAGATTAGTTTTCATGATATTTCTAAAAAATATATTTCTTAGCTTTTTCTTTTCTGTATGCGATTTATGAATGAGTTTAAATCACAACAGTATATTGAAGTGAGAATACATTTACTTATTTGAGCGCGTTTTGAATTTTTGTTGATGAAACTAGAGAAAAAAACATTTGCCATTTTGGAAAGTTAAATATTTACTCATAATTATGAAAATTATGTGAAACGCATCCATGTTTTTTTAAAATCGAATTAGCACAAAAAAGATGCTCATTTTTATAGAGAAAATTTGTGTCTAAAAGGTTTATCTTTGTAATTGGTTAAAAATCATGATCTTTCGGACATGAAACGTGATAGTCTGATAGAATTTGTTTCCTTAACACGATGATAAGCCCAGTTAGGTTCAGTCCATCATTTAATTTTTTAGCAGCATTTTCTAGGCCATAAAAAAATAATAACAGATCCAAATATTGATTTTTAGCAAAATAAAAAATTAGAAAAAAGCATTGAATCTGAGATTAAATATGTTAGCTGGAATTTAACTGATCGAAAGGAAAAGAAACTATTTTCAATATTTAAATTAAAAGAAAATAAAACTCGAGAAACACTTGAAAAAACTTCGGCTTCTTAATTTTTAAAGATTTCAAAATCCATTTTCATATGATGGCGTCAAACTATCTTGATTTTCTACACTTAAAATTAGAATTCACTTTAACCTAATTGAAAAAGGTTTTATTCATTTATATTTTTTCTTTAAATCAGCCTAGTTCAACAGTAAATTTCACAAATTAAAAAAGGAAAAATTTAAGAGTTTTGCTATCTCTGGATGAAAAATATTGAATTAGTTAAATCATAAGGTTAACCGAAATTTAAATTTCAAATGTTTGAATTGCATTTGCCAATATTTAATGAAATTGGGATTGGTAAAAATTAGCATAAATTTACAACAAAAAAATCTATAATTTAATAAATTGTGTGAGTGTTTTCTTTTAACTAGATTTATTTTATTTATTTATTTGTATTTCTGTTCGAGCCTAGGCTCCATAAGATAATTAAAAAAATATATAGATTAAAAAAACGAGTCAATTTATTAGTACATTTATAATTAAATTAAGTATTTTAACCTTTGATTGAATTTCTGTTTTAAGATAATTTTTGCATATTTTATTCGTTGCATTAGATTAAGAAATAAATATTTTTCTCCCTCAATCCAAACAAAATAAAGTTAAAATTTTAATTTTGAATTCCATTTTTCTTCAAATTACCGGTTTATTCAATTTTTTTTCTTTAACTTCTAAGAATAATTAAAGGGGAGGGGTACAAATTAAATTAAAAAAAAAATTTAATTTTTGAAAAAATAAAGTTCAAATGCTTTATAAAAGAAAAATAAATTTAACCTTTGATTAAAGCAGTACAAGGTTATATTTATATTTTTTGTATTTTCAATTTGATTTTCAAGACCATTACAAAAAATTTTCCTAAACATAAAAGTAAATATAACAAATTGTTTATTTACAAATTGGCTAGTCCGAAATTATTTTTCCTATTTGAATAATAGAAACAATCATTAAGCATATTTATAATGATTAGCCATGTTATGAAAACAATACTTATTAGTACATATTTTGCTTTTTAGGTTTAAATAACACTATATTACAAATTTCCCTTATTTTTTTTAAATAACAGCACACATATTCAAAGTTATTTGACATTCTATTAATTTAATAATTCTCCATGGAGACACAAGAAATTTACGCGTTAAATTAAAAAAAAAATTCTAATTTCTAGTTAATTTAATAGGTTTAGTTTTCTTTTCTATCTTAGTTGTATCAATGAGATAATAATAATTGCAAATTTAGATTAATAATTTTTCATTATCAATCAACCATGCTTTAGAAAATTAATTAATAGATGGTATATTAATCAATTTTTTCTAAAAGTTTGCTTTAAAATAAAAGGTTTTATCCAGGGTTTTGCTTAAGTTTTCATTTCTATATGCTAAAAAAAACAATTAATTTGATTATATTGGTAAAATATAAGCATAAGCAACAAGCAAAGCCTTATTTCGGGGGCGTAGTTTTAGCTTATATTCAAACACTTGCAAAGGCCTATTTGCACTTAAATCTAAAAATATACTCTTATATTAGAAGCCCTTTAAAACTTAAACCAAATAATAAAGTTCATCATTTTGACATAGTTTTGTAAAGAGTCGAATATTTTGTATAGTAAAAAAAAATCTTAATTAACTATATTTTTTTTCAAATCACAATGAATTTATTTTTTTAAATTAAAATTTATTTAATCTAAATCTATTCGGTTATTCATTTAAATATAAATATACGTAGTTTAGTATATTGCTTCTAATCGAGAAGCTAAATAAATAATCTATATCTATGTTTGGATTTTTTCAAACAATCTGTTTTAAGCTCTCAAATTTCAACTTCACTTAATTAATGTTTAGATAAACTAAATCGAAAGAACCAAAAAAGATGATGTGAAGCGTAGCCATTAAGGATGTTTAGTTTCGGGTGACATAAATAAATAAGGACTTAAAATTTTGAATTAAATAAATGAATTAAATAATGAGAATATAGATGCCGAGTGAGAAGTCAGGTGTCAAAATATATCATCTTCTAAATTATTTGCAATTAAGAATTTAAATGCTCAAGCCTTGCATTTTTTTTCGATGTTTATTTGAATTCAATTTTAACAGAAATGCAAACGAATTTTTCAATTTTAAAGATGATAGATATAAGAAATTTTCTGTGTAGATATCATTTTTCCTATTTATTAAAAATTTTATTTGATTATTGATTTTTTAAAAAATTTATTTTTTAAACAGAATATTTTCCAAGTATCAGTTTTATTAGGATAAATTGTTCTTTTTGAAAAAATCTCTCAGAAAAAATCTTTTGCTCGATATGAAAACAAAAAAAAATTTAAAAGAATGCAAAAGTTCTGAAGCATTTTAAAAATTTTTTAAATATTAGTCAATAAATTATTGCTTTTCTTTTTGTTTCTAAAAGGTCTATTCTATTCGTGCTAATTCATTACGATTTTTATCAATTTTTGTCTTTTGATTAGCAAACCATTTTAAATTTTGTTTTCAACACATTAGCCAATTCAGGATCATCAAGAAAAAATATTTTAATTTAGAATGACTTAAAATTTTCCTAAAACTAATTTAAAATTTCTTTTTTTAAATTAAGCAAACAATTACTGAAAAGTAATATTTAAATTTTCAAACAGCAGAAAAGCATTTTTTTAAAAATAGAAGTAAAACTAGATCGATTTAAAAATATTATACTTTTTTTAAGATAGATTGCCCAAGGAGAAAGTATTGACCGAATTGATTTTTATTTTTTGGTCTATAACCAATAAATGTTTCAAAAAAAAATAGTGTCTTTAGGCTAAGTGTTTGTTTCTATTCCAAATTTATTTATCCAAGGATTGTTGTGTCTATTAGATCTTATCATTGATTATTGAAGAAGCTATAATCGAGTATATGACCCTTTTTACGCATGATATGTCTTTGGACTTTTAAAATTAAAAAGTTTAAGTTAAAATTTTTTCTTTTTATTTTTTTTTTTGTTGAGAAAATCAATCGAATTTATTTAATTAGAATTTATATAAAACTTATTTTAAAAAATTGAATATCTCGAGTCTAAAGTTAATCGACTAGATAGATTGGTATAAAAATTATGATAAAAATATAGAAAAAAAATCTTCAACTTTGTTCAAAACAAGAGCTTGAATTTGGACTTTGTAAGCGAGCTTTTTCTCTAACTTCATCAATATGTTTGGCCTTTAGGGAATAAAAATAATTTTTAAAAACAAAAAATTTTTATCGAGTAATTATTAAAATTTATTTACATGCTCTCTCATTTTTTCCTTTATTTTATCCAAATGATCTTCGCGATTATCTAATGCATTCTGTAATTTGAGTATTATTTTTTCTTCAAGTTCTTCGTCTTTTCCAACCACGGTAGCATTTCTTACCTCTTCAACATGTTTTTCCTAAAACAAAATATTCTATAAAACTCTTTATTAAAAACTAGATTCATACATGTTCTTTAAGTCTTTCGGTCAATGCGGAAATATTGGCCAAACGATTTTCTTCGGCAGCTATTAATTTATTGATTATTTTCTCTTCCAGTATATTAGCAGTCGATGAAGCTATTTCTTTAATTTGAGCTATTTTGGTATCCTTAACGAGTTCAAATAAGTAATGTAGATTTTTGGTTAAAAATTGATCTAATTACAGTTTTTTTTAATTTTTCCATTAAATTCATTTTCAAAGTATTTCTGTTCTCTTTACTTGCTTCCAATTTACTCATTAGTTTTTTTTCAGTCTGTTTGGCAAAATTCAAGCTCTGTTCCTCACGTAGTTTAGCTGCTTCCTCAATCTTTTGATTTTTCTCGCTTATGACACTGAGTTTTGCCATTTCCAGCGACTGTCTTCTCTCCTCAGCACGCTGTAGTTTGATTAAAATGTCCTCTTGAGTCAACTGTCTGTTGGGAGTATTTTGCGGTGTCAGCTTAGCCGGTGTATTGCCTTTTGGCACATCCAAAATCACCTCAAATGCTAGGCCATTTTTGGCCTGATTTTTCACTGGACTCATCATTTCTAAATAAAGCTGATTTACTTTTACCAACACAGTTTAACATAAAACCACACTTACCAGTTTGCATTTTTTTTCTAAGCCGAAGTTTTAAGCGCAAAAAATTTTGTTTTAAAAATTAATTTTTGCTTCAACTATCCACAAAAAGAAAATCTAGTCCTACCAGTTTTAGTCAAACATTTTAAAAGCATGCAAATTTTAATACGCGTACAAAAAAGTGCGTTCAATAATTTAAAAATTTGTTTGTTTTTTTTTTAAAGTGAAAATCAAAGTTTACATTTAAATTGACAATTTGTATTTTAATAATTTGGCAGTTCAAGGAATTAATTTTATTTTTAAAGTTTATTTGTTCTCAACTGTATGTGCTTACTTGTGAACTTAAAGAGTTTTTAATCGATGAAGCTTAATTATTTTTGTTTAGAATTTTAAGAAAAAAATACGGATGAGAACCAAGGTAACTGAGCTTATTTGTTTAAGCCGAATCGACGACAAATCAATATAAATTTATAAGAAAAATGTTTTTCTCTATTATATTTTAAGCTTTTGAAAAATTCATAAAAAATTTCTAATTTTACCCTCTTCAGATTAGTTTTAAATTGAAAAAAAAAACTCTTTTCGAAACTCTCTTATTTTAGAATTTTATTTTAAATTTTATTCTAAAACTAATTTTAATAAAATGCACTCTTAAGATTTAATTTTATAATATAGGTTGGCAAGTTCGTAAACGATTTTAATTTATTTAATTTAATCGGTTGACATGGTTAGCTCGTGTTAAATTTCATTTTTATATCTAGATAGACTCGGTTTTAAGCTTTGCTCTTACGCATCTTTGCCTCTATTGATTTTTCAAGTTGTAGTTTTAGCTATCATCTATTTTTTTTTGATTGTTTGTTCATTAGGTAATTAAAAAGAAAAAAAACACTCTAATAAATAACAATTTTACCTTTTTATCGCTAGGCAAATAATTCTAAATTAAAATTTGGCATAAACTTCAGAAATTCGGAATAACTTAACTCTAAGCGTTCGTCTGGGAGGCACATTTTCGCTATATTCAGCCAGTATATCCAGATAGTTTTAAATCATTTTATAAAATTAACCTATCTTGAAAATCACCGGCAAAAAGATAAGGAAAATTTTTTAAGTAAATTTAAAGAATTTTAAGGTATAGCAAGCAGTGATCTATGAAGAATGGTATAAATTGGATATGAGAGTATGCTTTGAGGAGGTGGCCTCCAAATGCGCAATATCTTAAAATAAATATGCAGAAATAGAGCTCAAATTGCGCGCTTTCAAAGTATATTCATAGCCAAAACTAGTAAGTCAACGCGCTACATAAGGATCATCTAAAAACAAAGCTAATTCATTTAATTAAGCATCAGAAATCGATTTCAATATTCCTCAGAGAATATTCAAGAGCTCAAGTTTATCTAAGCAATCAAAGAATTGTTTCTTTAAGTTTTTTTTTTTTTCATCTAAAATTTTTGCTTTCAATTGCTTTTTGAAATCAAAAAGCGTTCAGAAATCAAATTATTTAATTTTTTTCCAATTATAATAATTTATATGTCAGATAGAATGTGCTCTTTTAGACACAATAGTTTTAAGTCAGTAATTGAGGTTGCATTCATTCAGTGGCAAACCACTAATTACATAACAAACGTTCTGTTTAAAGGACAGTTGTGTGTAATCGGCTCGAGCGTGCGAAATCAATAGGCCATCAATAAAAATTTGCTAATTGCTTATGAGGACAAACATTTATTTTCTATTTGCTATTTAAGTCCGTCAAGTATTGATAAAAGTTTAATTTAAATTTTTATTTCATTCTCTTACCATTCCATTGCCAAAACAAAAACTATTATAATATTTTATGTTTAACAATTTTAAAAGGCATATTTAAAACTAATTATTCATTTTATTTTGTTTTATTTTAGATTATTTTCTTTAATAAAAAATGCAAAATTTTACATATAATTCAAACCTTCCATTTGATACGAGCTCCAATCATACGTACACTTTTGGTACGCAAATGAACCAGCAACAATTACAGCTGCATTTAGAGCTTCAACAGCAGTTAAACAGAGGCAAAAAGCTAAACGAAGATGAGTATGATTATTATGATGAAGAGGAATACGAGGAAGAGCCAGATGAAGAGGATAAGTCCAGCCTGGGCGCCACTTCTAGCAATCTCAAGCGACCTAAAGGTGAACTGATATGCGTAGTTTGCGGAGCAGCTGCAAATGGATATAATTTTGACGCCATCACATGCGAATCGTGCAAGGCTTTTTTCAGGCGAAACGCCTTCAGACCATTGGTAATTTTTATTAATATTTTTATAAAATCAAATAGAGAGAAGAAGCTATTAATTTATATTTAAATTTAAAGAAAAAAAAATAATTTGATTTTTTTTATTATTTAAGAATCTTTTTCGATGTTCAAATAACAATCAATGTGAGATAAATATTCAAACGAGAAAAAAATGCAAAAAATGCCGTATTGTAAAATGCTTCAATTTGGGCATGAGACGTGATTGGATAATGACTGAAATGGAACGCGAAGAAAAAAGACGCAAAATAGAAGAGAATCGAAAGAAAAAAACATCAGGTACTTTTTATTAGTTTTATTAATTTTTGATTATTTTTATTTAAATTAAATAAAATTTTTAAAATTAAAAAAAAAAAAAAAAAATTATCTTTTTGCTTTACTTAGATGGAAATGTGTCGGAGTGTATGTCACAAAACGAACAATCGATGACATCGTCGATAGCTAAACCAATAAGAAGAAGACGTCGACGAAGGCGTCATTCGCTGTTAGATCAAAAACCAATCGACCAAAACCGACTAAGTGGAGACGAGAAAAAAAAATACCCGACCGATATAATCAAGCAATCGTCTTTAAACGGCTCATTCTTTTCCGATAATCAAGTCCAAATTCATTCGCTGCCAAATATGTATCCATCCTATCCGAGCACATCTAGTCACTTGGGCAACTACTACTACGATAACGAGGACTCGCGAAAGAGCATTGATGATAAATCAAAAAAATTACACGCTGCCGCACTCTATTCAACTATGTCGCCTCAATCGATAACATCACAGCCACCTTCTAATTCGTCGTCGCCATCTCTCAATGAACAAGATCAAATTCAATCAAAAACAAAATTCGATAAATCGGCTATAGAAGCCATACGCGATGCATACAAACAAGCGATTCAATTGGTAAAAGCTTACGGTCAGCCCAATGATTCTGATAACATAAATGACACGATCAACTTGACCGAATTAGGTGTTAGAAGAATTATATTCTATTTTAAGCTAATTTCAGATTTTCGAAATTTAAACCATGATCTCATGGTTAAATTGCTTAAACAAAACATGATGACCATTATACAAATTCATGGCATCAATTCTTATAATAAACCGGATAATAGTTTTAAAGAGCCAGATACTGATGATACGCCATTTTCAGCCGAATCGCTAAAATCTGTTTATGGCGACGATGTTTACCTTAAAATAATTACGATAACCATTAATTTGCACGATTTGTGTCAAGGCGATTTGATTTACATTAAGCTGTTGATGTTAATTGTGCTATTTGATCCAATAAATGATACTCTAAATGCAGATGAGAGAGTATTGATAAAAAATTATCAAGAAAAGTATATGAATTTGGCTTTTGCGAGTCTATGTGACAGATTGGGGTGTGTTAACAAGGCCAATCTGGTGCTTAAAGGCATGCTGTTTGAAGTGAGCAAAATAAATGATTTAGCCAAATGGTTCGAGAGGACAGTGGTCGAAAAATCAGACTCAGAATTTGTTCGACCACTAATGAAAGAAGTATTTAGCTTTCCGTCAGATCATACACCGCCATCCTCCATTAATTCGTCGAGCGCATCATCAAGTGTTCAATCGGTGAGCTCGTTGCCACCCGCATCTGTCGGATACAATGAAAAAATTGACATAAAACAAGAAGAGTTTTCTCACGACTATAATCAGTAGGCCCTGATTTCACCATATTTGTTTTGCGTGACAAGTCAAGATACTCGAGTAGACGACATACAATTGATACAAAGATAATTTTTTTTAAACATTTTTCTCTTTTGAATATCTCTTGTAAAATTTTTTTCGAAGACTAAAGTATTTTTTTCCCCAACAAAAATTGTTTGTTCTTTTTAAATGTATTCATGGCCTAGTTGTATTGCTTTTTGGTAGATGCATGAGAGTTTTATTCAAAGCTCAAAGGTTCTTTGTTCGGTGAAATGTTCATTTTTATTTTACTTCTTTTTTTTTTATTTAATTATTGATTAATTTAAATATATATATTTTTATTTTTAGTAAAATTTTATATTTCACTTAAATATAAAGACAAAACCTTAATTTTAAAAATAAATTTTAGTTAATTATTTACATTAAAAAACTTGAAACTATCAATATCAGCTTAGCTACAAGCCAAATAAAAGCATTTAATAGTAAATATCTTTTAATTCTCAATAAAAATAAAAAAAAATCGTAAAATTTTTAATTTTTTTTTCTAAAAAATGACAAAATCCTTAGCTGTTTGTGTTTGCTCGCAATTAACTACCACACACTCAATACTGAACACCACATATTCAAATCCTGATGAGCACACAACTTTTTAAAAGCAAACATTTTATTGTTAAGTCGAAAAATTAATGGGAGGTGTTTAATCGATCACTAATATTTTTCTATCTCTTATTTTACTAAATACCCTTAACTTATATTTATTAATCTGTCTCCTAA
>VANL01000543.1:0-30157 GCA_006352455.1 Brachionus sp. 'Tiscar' | reverse complement strand
ATAGCTCATTAGAGCTCTGCTCGGGTATTTTTTCCGAGTTGCAGTTCATATTACTACTACTACTACTACTACTACTAGAATGCGATTCGATTTGTATTTAATTTTAAAATAACGTACATAAATTATGTGCCAAACAAATGCATCTATTTACAATACTATAATGCAATGCTGCAGACTCCCGGAGTAGGTGAAGCAACAGTTGAAAAAAAAATTTACTTACCAACTTATAAACAATCAAAGAGGACTTTTCTTTTAAATGGGCTAATTTTTTAAACTTCTATTTTTTTATTTAACAAATATCAATTCTTGCAAACCTTTAATTACTAGCAGGTCTGAAAATGATTTGAAAATGTTCTGAATGTTATAAATGATATTAATTGGTTGTTATTTTAGTAAAAAAGTGGCCTTAAATAATGAAATTTATTCGAAAATATTTTTAACTATAAAAGATTTTATTATCTTAAATTTACAACATAAAAAACTAAAACTAAAATTCTAACATTAAACTTTTTGCAAGCATTGCAAGTATTGTTGAGACCATTTCATTTTGAGTGGGCAAATTAAAATTACTGCTCTGTCCACTTTTTCGCAAAAGATAAATTTGTCCGAGTCAGTTTTATGCTCATGATAAATTAGATTATGTTTAATGTTTTCTTTAGTACAAAACTTGGAATAATCTAAATTATTAAAAAAGAATAAAATAGTAAAATTTATTTTATTTAAAAAAAACCTTCAATTTCTTCAGCATTTTCACTCTGACTCGGGATTGGATCAACTGCAGTAACATTTTGTCTAATTAGTAGAGGTCGATTTTTTTCCAATCGGCTCTCTTGTGATTCATTAAAATATCGTTCATCTTCTTCGATGACTACAACATTTTCCTGTGTTTCCAATTCACTACTTTCTTCATCATCAAGCTCTTCTACTGAATCATTATTTTTAAAATTATTTATAATTTCAAATGATGAGTTTCTTATGAGATCCAATATTTTAATTGATGTAGTAAGCTTAAAATTGTCAATAATTTTAGTTTCTTCACTCAAATCCTCGTTTTCTTCAGACTCTTCAAAAGAATCGGTAGATGTGAACAAATTTTCAAAGACGTATTGAGTTGAAGGTGCGGTTTCCACAGAAATCGGAATGGTAGTTGTTGCTTCAGAAGTAGACTCTTGAAAAAAAGTGGTTTCCAATGTAGTTGCTTCTGGAAGTATTTCTGGATTAGAATCCTCTTTACTTGATTCACTTTCAGTTGAATTAGTTTCAGAAGATTGAGTCGATGAGTTCATTTTGGTTTCATCTGACAAAATTAAGCTAGGTTTTGTCTTGAAATTATCACCACATTTGATCCATGATATCTTAGCTCCACACAAACCAACTCCAGGTCTATAAGTTCCACCAATGACTCTATTAATGCTAAAGTAAACATCAAAATCAGGCTTAACTCCTGCATAGCATCGTGTATCAAAGCAATTACATGTTACATTTTGGCCATTTAAATTGAACAAATAAGGTGATTTAAAAATTTTATGATAACCACGATGATTGTTTACTTCAATACGTTGATCACTAATGAAAAATGTTACTCTATCATTACTTTGAAATAAATTGTATTCAATTTTATACAAAAGTGTATCACCACAAAATTTTGTATTCTAATTAAAAAAATAATTCTGTTAAAATATTAAATGATTATTTTTATATTTTACCAGCCAAACATAAAATCTGTTATCATTGCTGTGAATTTCAGCAGAATTAGAAGTTGTTCCTGTATCACCTCCATATGCATTATTTGTTGGAGAATCACCGATATTAAATGTAAAACCAGAAAGCATTTCCCCAAAATCGAGATCAAATCGAGCCACTCTTCTCATATTGCTAGGATCATATCTTAGTTTAAGAACACCTTGCGCAGAGCACGGTGAATGCTCCATTACTGATGTTTCCATATAGCCTAAAGGACTTATCCAGGAAATGTTTTCTGAATCTGATAATTCATATTTCAGGTCAGCTACATTTACTTCCAAATCAGGTTCATAATTAGTGTAGCAATTTAAAAAAGAAACTTCTGCTTTACATAGACCAGTACCAGGTCTCAAAGAAGAATCTATAATGGCTCGATTCAATCCAATATACAAATATGGTGAAATGTTATTAAATTGACTAAGATAGCTTTTTTCACATTGATTGCTTAAGATTGATTTTTTAAATGTAAAAAGATAATTGTTGCTGTAATAAACAGTTGTATTTCGGTCTATATTGTCAATTCTGAACCAATTATCTGATATATATATGGCAATTTTAGTACGTGGATTGATAAAGCTCATAGACTTGTTTAAAAGTAAAATTTTTGACAAATCTATTTGGTCATTTGGCTGTGCATTTTGATCGCATAAACTGAGTAAACTCATGTAATAATTAATATTAGTGTCATTTGAGTATATTTCTGAGTTATGCAAGGTTGTTCCTCGATCTCCTCCATACAAATCATTTGTTGGCGAATTTCCTACATGTATTGTGGTGCCTTTAGCTATTTCACCATATTCCAACTGGATACGTACTACTGTTCCCTCGGTCAATTTAAAAAATGGAATTCTTAACAAAACTTAAAAATAATAATTTTAAATTATTTTTTAATTTTGTTTTAAAAATGTTTCCACCATTTCCGGAACAATCATCATCGGTTTGAACTAAGCTTGAACGCTCTAAAACTTCTACTAAATCAGTATCTAGATTTTCGTCTTCTCCATTTGACAAATTAACATGATATCTCAAATTGAAGCCATCTGAATACGAGTCTATACAAGAATTGGCATTTTCTGATTCTGAAAAATAAATTTTTTTCCTCAAGTCATATTTTAAATTTTAATCTAGGTTTACTTTGATTTTGAGTATTGATAAAGGCAATTGAATTGAGTGCAAAAAAAATCCAAAATAGCATTTTAATTTTATTAGTTATAGTGTTTTTAAATGAGTAACTTCAACAAATTTATACGGGCCGTAAATGTGTCTAAAATATTCAATGAACTGATAAAGATTAGCCAAAAAGCGATTATTTTTAAAAAAATATATTGTTGAGTGTTTATGAAAATCAATCTAAGATAAGATATTGAATTCGCAAGACAGTATAATCTGAAAGATAAATAAAACAACAATTGATATAGGCCAGAAATGAGAAGAGTACACTGGGCAATTTAATCTCCCTTTCAATAGACAGTCGGTCAATTCAAAATAGTTTTAGTCACGAAATTAATTAAAAAATAAGAACTAAACAAAATAAGAGACCATATAAGAGAATAAGTTTTTATTTACCTTTTATAATTAAAAAAATTCAAAATTTATTAAAATTTGTCATAGATTTAGATTTAAGAATTTATATTAATAATAGACATAAAGTAAACATCCTTTTATTCGAAAAATAATCATATTTTAGAACTGAAAAGAGTGATTCATAGTTATGAGAAACTTGCTTTAAAAGAACAAAACAAAGCATTTAAATATGTTTTTAATTTTGTCATGTCTTGAATTGAAGAAGAATGTCTACCAAGTGATTTTAGATCATGTCGTTAAAATTTTATTTTTACTATATTTGAATTAAAGTTGTATGTGCATAGAGTTAAATTTTAAAAATTTAAATAACATCCCATTTGAATCAAAAAAAGAAATAATGGTCGATTTACAATTTAATTTTGATATTTGAACTTTTTAAAATATTTTATTCTCAAATTCAAAACAAGAAGATCAACATCACTTTTTGCCATCTAAATTTCTCAGCATGTCTGTTTCAATTTTAAGGAACATACAGCGATGTAGATTTTTTCATTTTACAAGGAAATTTTAAATCCAAATAAAATATGTTTTTAAAAACATCACTTAAAATATTTGAAACAAAATAATTTTTTTTTCGATAGAATATTTAAAAAATTTAGGAAAAATCAAAGCACAATTTTTTAAGTAAACATTTTTATAGGCTTTATTAATTTTTTCTAATATTTAAAAAAATAAAAATTGAATTAAATAACTATTCATCTTTAATATTAAAATCAAAGTCTGCAGGTAGCGTTGGTATTTCTGGAATTTTTTGCGGAATTTCTATTCCAAGTGTATTTATGTCCAACAATCGAACATCTATTAAGCATTCTACAAAGCAAGTTATACTGGTAGTTGGTTTTGGATTAATTAAAATGCTTAAACCATCAAACCAGGCATCAATTATGGCTTCACTTTGATTCGAAAGTATAATTGTTTCTTCACCTATTTCATCCATTCTTAAACAAACTATCTGTAGAGAAAACATTTGTTTACGTGGCTCATCTTTTTTTACATCTTTAATCAATTCAACTTCTAGCTGAGCTAAATTTAAAGTAAATCAATTTTTAAGGAAATAAGAAAAATTAATCTGAAAATAAATTTACTTGTTGTCTTAACTTCAGTTGACTGCAAATTTTCAAATTCAGAAATATTAAACGTTTTATAATCAGGAGAAAGACTCCAAAATTGCTTTTCTAAAAATTAAAAAAATAACTACTATCAAAATAAATTATTTTCAAATGTTTACGTTTTGTTTTTTTATCCTTTAAGTTTGTCTTTTCAAAAGTTTCACCTTTACAAAGGGCTTTCAATCGTTTAGGTCTTATTTTTTGTATAACTTCATCAGTAAGAATTTTTTCAAGCTCTCTTGAAAATCAAAAAGTAATCAGATTTTTCTTTCAGCAGTTAAAAAATTTTTACTTGATCGGTTCCAGACCAGATTTGTCATAGCGACTCTTTCCTTTTTTGATCAAATCATACTTCCATGTATCAACTAAATTGTTCAAATCGCTTAATTTTTTCTTTATAATTGAGCTGTATCCATGCCCATTACTTTTTTCAATTTTGTTTAAATCGGTTAAAATTATATGCAATGAGTCTTTCAGTGCGTTCAGTGCCTAAAGTAAAGGCTCATAGAATTATTTTTTTATAGAAGAAAACACGGTTTTGTTAAATTTGGTACAATAGAACAGAACAAAAAGTAAAAAATGTTAATAATTTTTTTCTAGAGTTTAAAAATTATTTCTGTTAATGCAAAAAAGTGCAATACTCATAGTTGCATCAACTGCCAAAGTCTGCTCACGTCCAAAACGTCCAAACTCTCTGTAAAATGTACCATGCTCAAATACATTAATATTTTATTCTGCTAATATAGCAGTTTTAAAAGAATGCTGTAAACTATGCAACTTTGAATGTTGCAATATGTTGCATTAACAGAACCAATTTTTAACCTCTAGAAAAAAAGTTATTAATATTTTTTTCTTTTTGTTCTGTTCTAATGTACCAAATTTCACCAAACTAGAAAACAGAACATTACCCTTTCAAAATCTAAAGATTGAGCTTTCATTTCGATCCATAGACGATAAAAAAGCCACAAAATTTTTCCAAAAAAATCGAAAATTCCATCAGGACTAATAATGAATAGAATGAATAAGATCTCAGTTTTTTGATCTATTTCATCTTTAAAAAAAATTTATAAATAAACTTTTAAATTTATTCAAAAGTAACGAAAGTAACAGTCTTTTCTTTTAAAAAGTCATTTGATTCTAAGAAATGTAATTTTTCAATTAAATTAAATTTTATTTTCAATAAATTTTGAACAAATCTTATTTAACTTACTTTTTCCTATATTAAGAATTTCAATCAAATGTTTAATCATGTAAATACTAGCTTTGACAAATGGAAACATGTATTCAATATTTTTAACAGATCTTTCGTTTACAAACTAAAATATTAAACAAAGTAATTAAAAATAAAATATTTTATAAATTAAAAATAATATTTGGAATTTACATTTTGGACAACAGATTTGAAAATTTTGTTTTTTGTGAAGTATTCCAAAAAATCTAGTGCTAAAATACCAGGCGGTGCTTGATCGAAGTCATGTATTGGATTTTGGATATTCTAGTAATGTTTGAATTTTTAAATAAAAATATTTCAACCAAAAAATTATTTTACCATAAATCCTAGTCTTGAGAGCTTTTCGTCGTCTGTCAAAGACTTCTCTGTAAAATTAACCAGATTTGGGTCGAAAACAATTTTGCATATCTCTTCAATTCGCGTAAAATGAACCTAAATTTTGAAATAAATTTTTTCATTTTAAAAAATTGAGAAATACCTTATCAACAGGAGTTCTAGTTCTAATTGAAAATTCAATGTCCAGAATGTTTTTTTGAAGCAAAGCAAAATTTTTGAAAATTCTTTCAAAATTATTTTCACTTAGTGATGCCTTAAAATTAGAATGTAAGATAAACATGATTTTATTCAAAAATTATTTAGCCATTTAAAGCAGCACAATCAAACAAAAAACAAATTTAAAAGCATAAAGGATAAGATAATAAAAATACAATGAGAATTTCGGAATCATGATCCTGAGTTCTTTTGCGGATTTTATCTTTTAATTTTTTGGATTGTTCATTTAATATGCTCCTAAAATGGCCAATTTTGGAGTTTGATTGCTCCATGCTGGCAAAATTTTGCTTATCTGTATTCGGTTTTTCATTATCCAAATTAGTGACAACTCTTAGCTCCTAAAAAATTTTATATTTGCTAAATATTTTAAAACTTACTTCTCTTAATATTGAGTTGGCCAAAGGCTGAGAAAGTATTGAATTCAGATTCTAGAAATTTAATAAATAATTTCACATCCATTAATAATTTATTTTAAATACTTTTCTAAAATTGACATCTCCCTTAAGGAAACAGCTATTTAAAAAAATCAAAAGCGCTTCTTTAATTTGTATTTCGGACCTTAAATTGAATTAGTTAAAAAAAAATTAAAAAAAATTAAAATTCACCATTGAATCAAAAATAAAATATCATGGAATTTTATTTCTTTAAAAATTAATTCACGTGCAGATAAGCTTAAAGAAAAAATTAGTAAAAATAAATTTTAAATAACTTTAGTACCAATTTAGCATCACATCATTTAAATTTTGTAAATATAATAAAACTAAAAAATCCGGTATAATTTCCTTTTTATTATCTTTAGTTGATTCATTCAAAATTTCACATGTCTAAAAAATTTTAAAAAAATTATTTAAATATTTTAATTAATTAAAATACCAATTTCAAAAGATTTAGTTCAGTTTCTGATGTGTCCCATGTAAAAAGTGACCAATTTTTAATGAATAGAATAAATATTTTGTATAAGTGATACAGCATACTCCATTTTTTCGAGTCACTAGATCTTTCACTTTCTTTTATAAAATCAATTATTATTTTACGACCACCTTTTGCGTAAAATTCCAGGGCAAAAATCTTGTCTGCTGAAATATATTTTTCAACCGAGATCAAATGAGAAATAAGAGAATCAGCATTAGTTATCTTAGATCCGCTGATTTTTTCAATGTAACCTTTAACTTCTGTTTCCTTTTGAAATTTTAATAATTTTATATATTTAGTTTAATTAGATTAATACCAAATTGAGGCACAAATCGACTTCATGAAATTTTGTGCTACTCGACAAACTGAGTAGTTCTGTTCGATTTTTTTCGTTAATGTATTGATTGGTTTTACAAAGTCTAATAGCATATAGACTTGCATTTTTATCTTTTATGTTCTCAAAACTTAAATATTAATTTTAAAACATGTCTAATTAGTCAACTCACAATATTTTACTGAGCCAAAATATCCTGAATAAAATTTTGAATTTTTTGTTCCTTTATTTAGACTTTAATAAAAATGATTCAAATAATTGATTTTAGAGATTTACCTCGAAAAGCTTCGCTGGGACCTTCAGATCAGAGTCTGGAATGCCAACAACAAGTGGTATAAATTTTTTACTCGGTATTTGTTTAATCGGAATAGTTGGTGTATTTTGTCGAATGTTATTCATTTTAAAAAATTCAAACAAAAATTCAAAATAAATTATTTAAAAAAAAATTTGAATAATTATATTTTATTTCATAATTATATTTAATTAAGTTTTTACGAAATAAGGCCTCTTACAACCTACAGACAATCTAATTGTCCTTTTTAAATTCATTTACTTTTGAATATAAATAATTTTTTATTTATTTTATTTAATAAAAATTTAATTTCCATGGACAAATTGAAATAAGAATTTAATTGATGATTAAATATCTATTTTACAATTAAGTAATAAATTCAGTTTGTTGTATATGTAACAGTAAATTTCTAAATTTGTAAATTTACTGGTCTAACAGTAAAAATATAAATTAAAAACAAAAAAATCATGTTTTGTCTATTTACTAGTATTTTTTTAAATTAACTTTTCAGTCAGTAATTATATAAAGCGATTTTTATAGTTTCAGTAATTTACTGCAGCAATTGAAGTTGTTAATGCACTCTTTGACATTTTCACATTGATTGGTATTCCGATTATTCTGCAATCTGATAATGGTAGTGAATTTAATAGTTGAAGCTTTAAAAGCAATGTGGCCAGACATTAAATTTGTACATGGCCGAGGCAGGCATCCTCAGTTTCAAGGTAGCATAGAAAGATCTTCCGATTGAAGATGTAATTGATAAAGCTAATTCTTTGTTGGGGATAAGAAATAATGTACGTGATAATCAACAAAAACAAGCAAGCATTAACTTGTTAAAGGATTGTTCAATTGAGCTAATTTTAAACCAAGACAAAGTTTTAAGTGGGAGGCGAGCAGTAAATTATCAATTGGTAGTGGCCAAAGTATGGTAAAGTTCAACTGTACTGGTCAATTTATGATAAATCGATGTGGTTGCAAAAAATCCCAGTTGTTGTGTATAGCAACATGTCATGGAGGCAATTCAAGCTGCAAGAACAAATAAAAGTTTTTTAATTACATTATTTCAGTAATTTACTAAAAAGATTCCAGTAAATTACTAAAACTTTAAGAGAAAAATATTTTTTTTTATTTTGAAAATATACGTTTCGTTTCAGTAATTTACTAAACTTGTTTATTAAGTCAGTAAATTACTTAAATAAATATAAAATCAGTAAATATCTAAAATTAATTTAGATATTAGATAAATTCGGTTCAATTAATTTTTTTATGTTTTAGATTTTTACTGATAGGACACTAAATTTACAAATTTACGGTAACTTGATTAAAATTATTAAACATACAAATTTCTATTTGACAAAAATAAACGTTCTTATTGAAATTTTTTTGAATTCTCACAAAGCAGACAGCTTAATCAGATAAAAATCAAATTCGAATATAATGTAATACAAACAGAATCTGTCTCATTTTTGGATAAAAATGCATATCTAGCTGCTATAAATTTTTGTTAATTTTGCCATTTCTTTTTAACTTGTATATTTTAATCAAAATATTTTTTGAATTGGGTGTATACTATTTTATAAGTTTCAAAGGTTATTTTAATAATTTAAAGCTTTTTTCTTTATTTAAAAAATAATGGATTAGAAAAATAAAAGTGCTAAATGCTGGAATGAGCAGACAAAATGTAGATCACGCTTCGATCCTGGCCAATTCAGGTCGTACAGTTGATATTCCAAAGCCATCCATATTTGATATATTGGCACAAGAAAATATGAATTCCTTATTTAGACTATCATTCGGCCACTGTCTCAAATGGATATCAAAACATTTTTCCATTTTACAAAAATCACAAAAGCTAACCGACGAAATTTATTTGATATTGCATTCATCTATCGAAATTTTATACCTAAAAAGTTACAATTCACTTTTTTCTGAACACTTTTATGGTCTTGTTCGACATAGATTAACAAATAAAAAGCGATTGCTTTCCGTGCTTTTTTCCATAGTTTTTCCTTACTTGAAAGCAAAAATGGATAAATTATATGAAAATTTAGAAAAAAATTTGGATGAACAGCCCCAATCGTTTTCACCATCAACTAATTCAAAGTACTCTCAAATAAAACAAAAAATTGAAAAAATTATTCTGAAATTTTATCCCTATTTTCACATGTTTTGGTCTCTTGTCTTCTGGATCTATAGATTTAGATATATGACTAACTTGTCAGAATTTCATTCACCGCTCTTAAGCATTTTAGGAATCAAATTAGTCTATGACATGAGCATTAAAAATAAAAAACAAAACGGCATGTTGAAAAAAATTTTATTATTCTTCAATAATAGCATGACAAATATTCTATATTTTATTCAATTTTTAAAATGGTATCAAGATTATAGAGAAAATCAGTCGTTTTCAAATGAGTTCAATGTTTTTACAACACCTTTTAAAAATATCACTAGTCAAAATTCAGCTCAAGAAGATGAACTAATTCCACCGCCTGTTTTACCTGAAAATATTGCAAAAAATACTTTTTTCAAGAATCAAAACAACCAAAATTTATGTCCCATATGCACTAAAAAACGATCAAATGAATGTGTTTTGTCTGTTTCTGGGTTTGTTTTTTGTTATCCATGTATATTCAAATTCATAAAAGTTCACAATCGATGTCCAATTACCAGCTATCCTTGCAGCACAAAAGACATAATTAGAATTTTTCCTTAATAAATAAAATAAAAAATAATTGAAAAATTTTATTCATCTATCAAGAAATTAAATTCTTGAATAATTGAATCATTTTTAATCAACTTTTAATTTTAAAACTAGAATGTCAAAGATAAGTGGATTAGTTTGTATGGTTACTGGAGGTGGCTCAGGTTTAGGCCGAGCTACAGTTGAAAATTTTGTCCGTAATGGTGCAAAAGTAGTAATTTGTGACTTGCCAAATTCAAATGGAGAAAAACTGGCAAAAGAACTTGGAAATGGTAGCGCTATTTTTAATCCTACGGATGTAACATCTGAGCAAGATGTAACCAAAGCTATTGAAGCAGCGAAGTCTAATTTCGGAAAATTAAATGTTTTGGTTAATTGTGCTGGAGTTGGTGTTGCTTTTCGAACATACAATTATACCAAAAAAAGAGTTCATACCCTCGCTGATTTTCAAAAAGTAATTAATGTCAATTTGGTGGGAACATTTAATTCTATTAGATTAGCTTGTGACGCTTTTTCTGCAAATGAGCCAAATAAAGATGGTCAGCGAGGTGTAATCGTAAATACTGCATCAATTGCCGCTTTCGACGGACAAATTGGACAAGCGGCTTATGCCGCAAGCAAAGGTGGAGTTGTTTCTATGACTCTTCCTATTGCTCGAGATCTTGCAAACATGGGAGTCAGAGTTTGTACAATAGCTCCAGGATTATTTGATACTCCGATGTTGGCCGGTTTACCAGAAAAAGCTAGGAAATTTTTGGCCGAGACTGTACCATTTCCGCAAAGACTTGGCGATCCTGCTGAATACGCTCAATTAGTTCAATCAATTATTGAAAATCCGATGTTAAATGGAGAAGTTATTAGACTAGACGGAGCTTTGAGAATGCAGCCATAGAACAATATTCAAAAAATTAAAAATTTTAACTTAAAATAAATTTATTTCAAAACAAAAAGTATTTAATTTTAATTATTCTAGAAATTATATTTCTAGAAAAATAAATTTAACGCTTTCTGCATCATTTTGGGTTAAATTTTAGATGGCATTGAAAGGCATTAAAGTCTTGGAATTCGCTGGTTTGGCACCAGGTCCTTTTTGTGGAAAAATTTTAAAGGATTTAGGAGCAAGAGTTATTCGTATTGACAGAGTATGAATTTTAAAAATCTAAAATACTTCTTAGTTTTAAATTTGAATTCATTTTTTTATTGAAAAGATTGAAAATTGATAGCTTAATTAGTTGGTTTTTAAAATTAAATTATTTAAAATTTTAAATCTCAATTTTTTAAGGTGTTTATTAATGATAATTGGTATTTTTATTTTGAAGGAATCTATTTTAAAAATTATAAAAATATATTATTTTTTTTCTCTGTTATTAAAAATTAATTAAAAAATTTTAAAAATATTTACACCAAAATCAAATAATATGATTTTTAATAGAGTTGTTTAATAGTCACAAGTCTCAAGTCAAGTCCAAGTTAGTCCCGACTTTTTTTTTTATTAAAACTGAGCCAAATAAATAGCATCGGGAATTCATCAGTCAGAATCAAGGACAAATGAAATTCTTTCCGTTTCAGGTGGTTATTATTGAAGCAAGACTTTTGAAAAAAATTACAAAAAAAGTCCGAACTTGAACTTTTAAACAACTCTGATCTTTAATAATTATTTCTTCCTAATATTCAAAGATTATCAAATAAATTTAGATTAGAATGAAGTTCTAATTATTTGTAATTAAAAGTTTTTAAAATTTTAAGGCAGGCTCATCAAATGATATAGATCGATTGTCTCATGGAAAAGAGTCAATAGCCATCAATTTAAAAAGTCCCAAAGGAGTTGAAATCGTAAAGAATCTGTCTAAAAATGCTGACGTACTCATAGAGCCTTTTCGAAAGGGTATAGAAAATCTTTTTAATCCCAAGGATATATAAGATTTAATTATTAAATATTAAGGCGTAATGGAACGATTAGGTTTAGGTCCAGCTCAAATTTTTAAAGTAAATCCTAGTTTGATATATGCTCGCCTAACCGGCTATGGTCAGCATGGAGAATTAAGCCAAAAAGCTGGTCATGACATCAATTACATTTCTTATTCAGGCGTACTATCATGTTTAGGAAGGTCTTCTGAAAAACCATATGCTCCAATAAATTTAATAGCAGATTTTGCCGGAGGTGGATTAATGTGTGCTTTGGCAATCGTCACTTCTTTATTTGAACGACAAACAAAAGGAATAAATGGAAAAGTTATTGACTTATCAATGGTAGAAGGAGCGGCTTACTTGTCATCGTGGTTGTGGACCTCTAGAGATATACCAGGCGTCTGGGGCGCAACTGAAAGAGGTAAAAATCTTTTAGATGGTGGTTTTGCACCGTATGAAACGTATGAAACAAAAGACGGAAAATATATGGCTTGTGGATCACTAGAACCATCTTTTTATAATCAGCTCTTGGAAGGTCTACAATTTCCAGAAGAAAAAGAAGTAACCAAAGAGGCTCTAGAAGATATTTTTAAAACAAAAACTAGACATGAATGGGAGGAAATTTTCAAAAAGTTTGATGCATGTGTTTCTCCAGTACTTGAACTTGATGAAGCACCTATTCATCCTCATAACAAAGAGCGAACCTCTTTCTTGCAAATGTCAGATGGTTCTTGTCTTCCAAGTATGAATTGGCTAAATCAAAGCACAATAAATCAAAACTTTGAGATTCCAATTATTGGTCAACATACTACCAAAATTTTAAATGACTTCGGATATACAGATCAAGATATTCAAGAATTTTTGAAAGAAGGCATTTGTCAAGATTCAAAAAATTTAAAATCAAAATTGTAAAATAAAAATTCGAATTTTAAGCGGCATTGTGAAATTTAATACAAATTAAAAAAAAAACATTTCCATTTTTGGTAGATTAAAATTTACTTGAATAAATACTGCAATTATATGTTGCACTTATTTTAAGCTGGAATGAAATGTTTAATTTTTTTATGAATCAATCAAATTTATTATTCAGTTTTTATCTTTTTGGCACATAGAAAAAATTATTTTGGTAAAAAAAGTTCAATGTGCATTATGTTGCAGTATTTTTTCAGAGAATTTTTATTCAAATTTTAATCTATCAAAAGAGGAAAATTTTTTTTTTAAGTTGTATTGAAAATCACAATACTATTTTATGCAAAATATTCAAATAAAAATTTTTTGCTGATAAAAAATTTAAAAGTTAAAAATGAATAAATATTTACAAATTTTTAATTTAAAAAATGAATACAGATTGATAACATTTTATAAAGAAAAATATCAAGTCTACATAAAGATTAATTTATTTGAACGATCTGTTCAAAAGATAAAAGGATTTAGATATTCTGTGTTATATCAATAACTTGCCTCAAAAATATTATATTTTGCCTTGAAAAATTTATTTTAACGGGTCTCCCTTATTAGCGTAATTTCAGATCTAAGAATCACATAAAAAAAAAGAAACCGCACATCTGCCTTAAAGACGCATCAAAATATTTTAAAATTTATTCAGTGTATTAAAATTTAAAAATTTAAATAATCCCATAAAAAATTGATTATTTAAACAATTTAATTTTTAATTATTTTTTTTCTAATTATCCTCTTTAATAAAATTATATTATAAAGTTTTTTATTTATTTTATGTATATGCAGGATGTTTAAAGTTTTTCATGAATAGAAAAATAATTTATTTTACAAGATAGATAGAGTTATTTAAAATATATTTTCATAACTAGCCCTCGATAAGCTTAATTGATTAATTGATTGAAATATTTTTACATTCAATTATTAAAATAAATTAAATATTAATCCTCAAAATGAGTAAATGGCTAAGCGCAAATTTTGCGCTGGTATAAATTACTATATTGCAGGAACTGCTACTACTACTACTACTAATATAATCAAGTTTAATATTATCAATAAATCTTAATTTTTAATTAAATAAAATTTATTTTAATTAAATAAATTCAAAGAAAAAAGAGCAAGATGCAATACTAATAATAATAAAATTGAAATTTTTAAATTTTGATATTATAATTTTTGAGCGTTTTTAAGATTTTCCAATTTTTCATTTTTTTAATGCGCTAATCAGACAATGCGGTCATTAATTTTTGCGATGCGCTATTAATATATTTTGGTGCGGTGAAAAAAATCGCTTAAGCGATAATTCATTTGTCCCATATTTTAACTAAAATCTAATTTTTATTTGAATTTTTTATTTGTTTTTTTTTTTTTTAATAATTATCAATATGAATTGCTCAATTTTTCTAATTTTGCAAAATTTAGCCAGAAAAATAAAATTATGAAAAATTTAATTTAATTTTTTTTTGTTTTTAGGAAATTAAATAAGTTTTAACTATTTAACTACCATAACAAATTAATTTTGATGAAATCTTATCAAAAAGTCCCACTACTAATATTTGTTGAACACATTCCAATACAGTAAAATCTTCAATACCTTTAGGAATTTTTTGAAAAATAGTTTGATTATTCAAATAAATATCTAGCACAATTAGTTGTGATGACTTATAATTTTTGAAGAATATTGTATTATCAGTAGTAACGTAGACTCCAAAAGGTCCATTTTCATCAGACTGTTGAATGGTCAAATGATTGATTATATGCAAATTTGAAATTGAATGAACACTAATTCTATGTAAACCAGTATCAGTCAAAACCAAATAGTTGTCATTAATGCTTATTTTATAGGGATCGCCCTCTGGTATATGATATTCTGCCTCTATGCTTCGACTCTGAATGTTAAGCTTGAAAACTTTTTTTAAGTTTTTGTCGCATACAAAAATATAGTCATTGTTCAATGCAACGCCTATTGGGTAAATAAAATTTTCACTAGATCCAATGTTAAATTGACTAGGTGAATTAAAATCAACTGTTGCTAAACTTCGAGGAAACAATACGACACCCGAAGGCTTTAAATTTAATTTTTTGCTTGTTTTTTGGTCCAAATTTACATAGCTTATTACGAAAAAATTTGCATTTACGGCTATATTTTTAACATTTTTTATTGGACATTTCGTATTGGATACCAATTCAAAATCATTAGAAGCTGACACAGTAAAAACTAAAAGTACTTTTTTATCATCAGAGTTTAAAATTCCGTGAGATGTGCTTTCGGCCAAACAAAAAAGATAATTTCTAAAACTAGTCATGTAAGCGGGAATTTTTTTAATTTCAATGCACTTAAATGGATTATCGGTAGCTTTTTTAATCCAATGTTCAATGTTACTTGAACTTATGTCTAGTTTTACATCCCGAATAGGACCATATAAATTTGGCAAGCTTTTCAATAATGACATATTGCTTTTAAATATCTGTTTATTCAAAGATACGGACCCAATTAGGCATTGATTTCTATTTTCGATTGGTAAAAATTTCTTAAATATTTTTAAATTATTTTATTTTAATTTTAAGTTTATTTTTAATATTACTTCAATTTTGTTTACTGGTTGAGCTAGCAATTCATTAAAATTTTCTCTAATGGTCTTGGAATTTTCGAAGCTATTTTCAAAATTTGCAACAATTCTATTTATTACATTATCCTGATATCTATGTTAAAAAAAATTTTTAGAAAAAAAAATTTTTATTTTAAAGCTTTGTAGTCAAGAGTTTAAATCAATGTCTAGTTTGGACAAATTATTAACAGATATTTCTCAGATAAGCAATTTAATTGAATAATGTAAATTCAACTTGACATTTTTCAATCATATTGATTAGCTTGATTTTTATTAGAATTTTACTTTTTTAAGATTTAATTTTCAAATATTTCATAGTAAATTAATATGAACTATAAGAAAAAATTGAGATCACATTAATGATTAATTCAGTAGCTAAAATTAAAAAAATAAAAATTTCTGATAATAGAATTAAGAAAATGAAGCGTTTAAGAAAAAAAAATTTAAAAATTAAAAGAGAGGAAGCATTTAGTAATCTTGACTCATGATACTTTTCAGTCTATTTTTAGTTCCAGGTTCTTCTTTGTTTTTTCTTTAAGATATAGCAGAATTAATTAAGAACCTAAAAAGAGTCATAAAGAACCATCTAAAATCTTTAAGAAATTCTCTTCTCCTTTTTAGTTCTTTTCTAATTGTCTAAGCATGAAAAAGAATAGCTAAAAATAATAGTTAATTATTTCAATTAATAGAAGCTTAATTTATTAAGTTTCAAAAATCAAAAGAAAAATTTTATTTTAATTTTGTTGTATTGCTTCAAGAAAAAATGTTTGATAGCGTTTTTGAACAGAATCTTAGATATATGTAAATTTAATTATAAAACACTTTACCTGTATATCAATATAACTTATGTTTTACTCGAATTATTTAAAATTTATTAATTAAAAAAAAAGTTTAATTATTTTTAGTAAAAAAAGTCACTTGTAGAGTTATAAGATTAAACATATAGGAATTTTTTTTATTTATTTTAAAGCATCATTCTTTATTTTTTTTTACTCCGACAATTTTAAAACCGATTTACAAATAATAAATAGATTCTTTTTTAATTAATGATTTTTAAAAATGAGTAAATTTTGAATAAATTTAAAATATTTTTTAAATTATTTTTAATGTATCAAATTTTGATTAATTTGATATTTATTTATTTCATTTTTGATTTTAAAAAATAAGATACGTAACTAGATATTTGGAAATTATTAAAATTAAGACACATTATTGAAGGATATAATTTTCATCATTGATTTAGATTGTGAATCATATTTAAAACATGAAAAATTTAAATTATGATCATAGTTTAATAATCGTGCTCAAAAAATTATCAAAAAAAGGGTTTCTTAGTATTTTTAATTTTAATATTTAATGCTGATATATAATTTTATGTTAAGCAAACTATTTTCAGGCATAACACCAAGTTTTTTGTGTAATTGAGCATTTTTGTAACTTTTTCAGATAATGGATAAAAATTTATTTAAGCATTGAAAAAAATAAATAAAAAATTAATTCTGCAGTTAATTATAAAATGAAAAAGCAACTGAAGTTTTTTTTAGAATAATTAAAAAACTACTCCCGTTTTCGCTTGTTCGATATTGCAGCCTCAAAGAAACTTTGAACTAAAAACTTACTTTTAATGCAAACCCAAGGTTTAAAAATGTCTTTGGAGCATACACCATCTAACACATGTTAAAAATGTCTTTAACATGTGTTAAATGGTGTTTAATGCATGAACCAACGTTGAGTTTTAGTTTATAAAGGTGCAATATCGAAAAAGGGTCAATTCAAAATTAAGTAAAATATTTCTTACAGATCTTGACTTGGCTTTTTGAATTCATTGATGTTATTAATAAAATGGTCCAGCTGTTTTTCGAATTCAAAAAATTTGTTACTTATTAATACAAAATGAAACAATATTTTTAATTTAGTCTAATGAAAATTACTTGTCTTTTTTGCACTTTTCTACTAAATCCAATAAATTGTTTTTTTCATCATTTAGAATTTTCAACTGATTACTGTAAGCTTGTTCTATAGCTTGTCTTGCTTGATTTGCATTCCTCAAGTTTTCGTCAATCTGCGGACGTAAACTAGCTAAGAATTATTTTGACTTTTTTTTTTCTCATACAAAACGAAAAAAAAAGTACAAACCAATCTCCTTTTTAAAACTAACTACAACATTTTCAAATCGGTTACATTGAGGCATGCATTCATCGCGATATTTTTCATATTTAAAAATAAGACATGGTTTGCAAAGGATTTCATCTCCTATTCGATCCAGATTTGAATTTTTCTTGCATCTAATGCAAAATCCTTCTGTTGGCATCACTGGGTTTACTATTATAAAAAAAATGATTTTTTTTCTTTTTTAATTAAAAAGAATTTAAATTAAACATCTATTTGAATAGTTAAAAATTCTTTTCGCTCAAAATAATTAAGAAATAGTGTTTAATTACTTGTTTGTTATTTTAATTCAAACCTTAGGGCTTAGCAAACAAATTTCTAAACAAATAAACGAACAATTCAAATTTTATTTGAAAAGCTAGTTGTTTTGAATATCAGATAATCTACCTTATCTTTTATTTTATTGTATTTGTATCTCTATTTTAAATTATAAAAGTTTTTAAGCCAACTGAATAATTTAAATATTTAAGGTATGTTGATTGAAACTTGACAACAATTTGTTACAACAAAAAGTGTAGGTAAATTTTTAGAAATGAAAGAATTCAATGGATTTTTGAAAGCGAATTCTTAATTTAAATTATATTTAACAGTGAGAAAAAATAAAATGAAGTTTTCGTTTTAACAACTTTAAATAAATATTTGAATAATCTTGAGATATAATACGACTTAAATTCTAAAGAAAATGTTTTTTTAACTGATAAAAATTTATTTTGAAAGTAAATATAATAATTAAATAATTTTTCATACTTAAAAAAAAATTATCTTTACTCTAGAATTCATGTTTTTTTAAGTGGGCTAAAAATTAAATGACGAATATTTTTTAGTATCCATAGAAAAGCTTTGTAAAAATTAAAACGAAGACTTATAATGATTATTTCACATATTCGATAATAATTTTAGTATTTATTTTAAAAGTTAAAAAAAACAAAAAATAATCATAATTATTGTTTTTTTATGATTTTATAGATAAAATAAATTTATAAAATTTTTTTGTGTAAATTTAAATGCGTTGATTTCAAATACAAATTGAACAAAAATAGTTTCTTTTTTTACTAAACAAAAATTAGTTAAAATAAAATATATTACAAAATTCTTTGTTATCTTTTATTTTCAAAAATTAATTTTTTTACAAAAAGTAAAATCTTGGTTTTCTTTGAGTTAATCAATCAAAAAATCAAATTCAAGTTTTATGTTTTATCTTTTTTTTTTCAAAAGAAAAATAATTTTAGATAAAAAAGTTGCAAAAAAGTGTGTTGCACTTTCTAGTACTTTTGATTAAATTTAAATAGATTTACCGGAGTAAAATTTAAATAAATCATTATACTAAAATTTTATTTTTTATTAAGATTGATGATAATATTAAGCTACCTGAAAAAAAAAAGAAATCTGAAATTTATCTGATTATAAATATAAGACAAAATACCAAAATCAAAAAATTTAATTCAGTTCTCGACAAATTTATTTGCTTTATATTAAATTCTATTGATTAATCGAATTATTTTAACTCACAGAATAAATTGTTAAGAAGATTTTGGATAATAAAGAGTTTTTATTCATTTATTATTTGATTATTGTATTATCGAAAGTAATATGTAATTATTCCTATTTGGCAAAAGCTTGAAAGTAAAAAAAAAATTTGAAAACATACTTCGACATAATGAAAAATACTTTGTTGCACTATTTCCACTTAAAATAAATTCTTTGATATCGTTAGTTAGTTAGTTAGTAATTCTTTCTGCGACATTCTAACAAGAATGCTAAGCCCATTACTGCTTTGTGGAAGCGTGGAGCTGAAGCAGCCATTTTCATTGAATTTTTCGAATGTGACCTTGAACACTTCTGTGGATTTGGACACTTCACTATCAGGCTATTCCATTATTCCATTGTCGGAGCACTTTAAAAAAAATCATTTCCAGCTGTCACTTCAGTTACATGACCCTCTTATGTTTTCATGGCCCTTATTTGTTCTCTTACACCCACTTTACTTCTAACGTAAGCATATATTAATTTTGGGTCATTTATAGCATTTCTTGTGAGTGCATTTTCATAGTCCCTTTTGGTCTTGTTCACTATAATTTTTACTTCTCGACATGCTAAACAATACTTAATCAAATTTTTGCTTCAGGATCTCATCCTGTACCATGCCTTGTGTTTACGCTTTAGTGAAATTTTCACTTAATTTACCCATTTTTCGCTATTCTGTGAGTTATCCTTTCCAAACGTTACATGTGCTTGACATATATTTCTTTTTGTCATTTTTTAAACGAGATAAATTATTTTAGGAAAAAGGTTCAGCATTTTAAAGTATATTTTTAAATATATATTATTTTAGATAATTTTAATTAATTACAAAATGAATATTTTTGTTCAATTTCAAGATTTAAAAATAAAATTATTTATTTTTCCTATCAAAAATTAACCTCTTATCGTTTATATACAGTATGTTGCAAAAATTTTAGAAACTAATTATTTCTTTATCTAAAATTGTTTATTTATTGAATTTGAAGAAAAATTGAGTGTTTAAGAAAAAATTAAAAACACTAATTTGTAGAGTTTTTTTTTTCTACAATTTGATATATCACACTCGGCATAAAAATATAATTATTTCTTGAATATTTACGATAAAAAAACTTCCTTTAAAAATTAAAAAATAAAATTTATTTCACTTTCACTATTAATTCTTACATATCTCTTAATTTCGTAAATTGTGCTCTTTAAATGCTTCATTTAAATACTCTTCAATTCCATATGTCATTTTATAAATAAACATAACCAAAAAATCTTTATTTTGCCAAAAAACGGGTAAAAAAGCCCACTAAAATGACTGATCGTTGGTCTATTAAACTGGAAATAAAAAGTAAAATGAGATCTACAAAATGCAAATCTATTAGGTGTATCTCCAAAATGTATCTTCAACTAAAAAACGATATGAAGAGACTGGTAATGTGTCCGATCGAAGTCGCTCTGGTAGATCTCAGAAGCTAACTTTTAGTGATAAAAATTACATCTTTATAGAGATTAGAAAATACTCTTCATCTAGCTATCAAAAAATCGCCATTGATTTTAATTCTAAGACTCAAGAGGTTATGATAAGTAAGTATACTGTAATGAGATTTCTCCAAACAAAAAGGTTTAGAGTCTCATTCAGTGGTCAGAAGGGATCCATTTCTTACAAAGGCACTCTATTTGCACGTACATGCAAATATCAGTTTGTATACATCAACACCTTGGAAAGCAATCTTTTACCATCTGTTGAACTCCTATTTTGCGCCAGACGACCCTTGGATTTTTCAGCTTGATGGTACTTCGGCATATACTGCTCACTCAGTAAGCGACTGGTACAAAGAACAAAACATTGAAGTTCAATAAATTAAAATTTTCAATAAATTTTAAAATTGATTTTCAATAAATTCTGTTTTAGTTTTTCATAATGTTTTTGGTTTAAAATATGCTTGAATTTTGATTGATAAAAAATTTTATTTAATGAATTTTTATTTATTTTTTTTATTAAAAAAAATATCAGTTTTCATTAAAAAAACCTATTTTATATTTGCTATTTTCTTTTTTACCAAGAAGGAAAAAATGATTTCCGTTTGATTGAAAATTGCATATTCCCTGTGTATTAGAATTTTCATAGTCAAAAGAGTATTTAATATTTAGCTTAAAATCATATATTACACACCGAATATCATCTTTATTCTTAACAGCTATATAATATTTATCTTTAATTACCAAATCATGAATTTGATTTAAAAATTCTTGGGAAATTTTCAAACTCCTTAGTCTTGATAGTTTATCCAAATCGACAACGTTTATTTCCATTGTTTTTGAGTCTATATAGGCTAAGTATTTTTCACCAATATCCAAGCTAGTAGGCTCCCCTTCGGTGACTAATTGATTATTTAGTGATTGTTTTTTTAAATCAACTTTTATTAAGCTATGCGATTCTTTCTCACAAATAAAAATGTGGTTTTCGTTAATTCCAATTCCATTTGGACTGTTCAATTTATAATTTTTTGATGATGAAATCAACTTATCTAAACTAAAGTCTGAAATTTTAAAAATAAAAACTCCACTTCTAAAATCAAAATTTTTGTAAACTCTTGAAAGTTTTTCTATTTGATCTTGATTAAGATCAGCAAATGATAATGCAATTAAATTTTTGCTAACTGCTATATCTCTAATATTTTCAGCATTGATTCGAACTTTTGATTTTATTATAAATTTTTTCGACAATTCGATAACAATAACGTTTCCATCTTGGTCCCCAATAAATATATTTTTTGAATTTCTCTTTATAAATTTAGGCTGAATAGGAATTTCATGCTCTTGAAAAGGTTTTTTTGAAATTAACTTGAAATCATTTTGTTCAACTAAACGCTTTAATTTTATTCTTAATGTTCCAAACATTTGAATTTTATCATTTTCTGATTTTAGGAGCTTTAGATTTTCTTTTAAATTGTTCTTTTTGTTATTTGCTTCATTTGGTCCAACTGATTCTGATTCAGTAACGATTAGATTACCAAAATAATTTAGATTTTTATCCTCTGGTTCTTCATATTCCTTTAAGTAAATAAAAAATAAAAATAATATAAAAAAATATAAATAATTTACACCAATAATTTTTAACGGCTGACTTTTTAAATCTGAAAAATCAGTCGACACTGACTTCACATTTTCTTTAAGTTCTTTGAAATCTGGAGCCAATGTTGTTAGTTCGTTAACATTGTTTCTAAATAAAATAAATTAAATACTGTTTGTATACAAAAAAATTTACTCTTTAAGGCAATCTGAATATTTCTCTAGAGACTTGTTTAAATTCAAAATTTTGTTTTCAAAATTCAAAAAATTTTCACTTAAAATAAAATATAATTAAAAATGTAATTTTCTAATTTATTTCTAATCAACTTTTCTTTTTGAATTCCATCAATTTGTTCAAACAACTCTTCTTTTTGCTTAATTAATTTGTTTAAAAAGATTTGAAAATTTTCCTCAATTTTCTTTTTGATGATTTCGACATTTTCTCGATTTTTTAAGATAACAGATTTAACCATGGCTGAAAAAATAATTATGTTTTAAATTCTCAAATAACAGAAAATTTTAATTACTTAATTTTTTAAGATATATTTCAAAGTCATGTTTTGTAATTTCACAAAATTTTATCAATGACTCCTTCCATAGATCAAGGTGACTAGAAACACAATCAATGCATCTAAAAATTAGAATATAATAAAATGATATTTTCTTTTTTCCTTTTCTAGAACTAACAATGGTTGTTTACAATGAACACAAGCAATGAGAGGCTTTAGATTGCTGCAAATGGGACACAAAGCCTCAATTTTCTTTAATTCAATGTCCGAAGGTCTCATTGAAATTAAGATATTTAAAATTGAAAAAATATAAATTTAAACTTACGAAAGCATTTTCAAAAGTAAAATTTATATACAAATTTCAAAATGAATTAATCGTAATAAATGGTAAAATTGTAATTGAAAAGCAGCTAAAATCTAATAAAATTCAAATGTGTATATACCTGTTAAATATTCAAATTAAAAATGTGCTAATAAACAGTTTCTTGTTTAAATTTGTTTTTGAATGCTATTCATTTAAAAATTATGTATGCTTATTTACCTTAGAAAGAAGAAAGAGAATAATTCATTGGCATGAAAAAAAATTTAAATTAAAACTAAAATTAAATTAATATCTGATGAATTTGACTATGATTTAACTTGATTTAGCAAATATTAACCTAGGAAAACACTATTTTGTATAAAATACAAAATTTATTTGTGTGAGATAAAAATAGAAAAAAAGTTAATTAATGTTTTTTAAAGGCTTAAAAAACATAAAAGTTACTTGATTATTCGACTAGCAAAATATATCATCTTTTAGAGAAATTAAATCTTCCTTTGGATTGATAATTATTCTAAAATTTTAATGCTGAAAGCTTTTTAATATCAAGTGAAATTATTTTATTTAAAAAAAAAATTTATTTAATTTTAATTTTTTAGACAATTTAGCTAAATTAGTGTCACCTGCATCTTTATTTCATTTTAATTAGAAATGCAATAAAATATTTTTTTAATATATTCAATTTGGTTTGTATCACACAATTTTTTAAAATGATTATTTTAAAAGGGACGATGGGTTTTTAACGCATAAAATAAAATAATATAGCATAAAAAATTAAACCACAGCATAATGAATAAAAATGTTTTTATTATTATCTTTATTGCATATTGTTTTTAAAGCATGCAAAATCTTTTTTCCGATAAACGACTAATGTCCCAAAGCGATTCGTTACTCCTCCTAAACGAAAGAAAAAAAAGGTTTCCTAGACCTTTCATCAAAAATTTTCTAAGAGAGATTTTGTCAGCTTTGAATATTGATTAAATTATATTTGCTTTATGCTATAAAGTTTTTTTATTCTTAAATTGTTTTATTATATGCGAGATTAATTTTTATATGCTTTAATAACTAAATCTTAATTTGTCGTTACTTAATTTTTTTTTGTTTATGCGTTAATTTTTTTTTAACGTCAAATTCATTTTTCATTTTAAAAGAGAAAAGCATAAAATTTTAAAAGTTCTAAATTACCATTTTTTATATTTTTAAAGAATATAAAATTTGAATTTTGCAAAATTATTCATTATTTCATTTTTTCCTGATTTATTTATTTCTGTCTTATTCGGCTCTGAACATATAAATAAAATTTCTAAATACTCAAGTTAAAAGTTTCAAAAAAAAACTTTTAAAATTCGTTAGTAATGAGATTCTGATTTCCAAAAAATAAATAATTTATTTAAAATTTTTGTATCCAAGTAGAGTAAAAAAAAACATCCTCTCAACTAATACCTAATTATGAAGTTTTATATTTTTACATTTTCATCTAAAAAAATGGAAGGTTCATATATCTAATGAAAGTTATTTAAAAATTTTTGGGTTGATTTGTATTTAAAGATTTGCAACAGCTTTTTATTTAATAGACATAATCCCCAAAATGAGAATAGCAATTGTCACGGAGCAAGAATATCTTGAAAAAGGTTGGAAAGAAGATAATGTTCTTAGAATTAAGCTTATTTCATTATTAAGAAATGAGGGATTTTTGTTTTCAGAATCAAATGTTGTAATAATTGACTGGCGTGATAAACTAATTAACTTACATGGATTCGATGCAATTTTTATTTCTTCTTCGTGGAATGCTGTAGATTTTCCAAATGAATTTAAGGAATGGTTAATAAAATCAGAGAGTGACGGTGTTACGAGGCTTATAAACTGTAAAGAAATGATACTAAAATCTCTAGATAAAAAAAATTACTTTCAAGAATTAGCTTCTGAACTTGCTGGTCAGAATTTGAGAGGCGGATTGATTCCAACATATTTCACTCCATCTAGAACTGAAAACAATGAAAGTCCAAAAATTGACTTTGATGAAATCCGAAGTTTTCTAAAAAATTCAGGCTACAGCCCAAACGAAATAGTTGTAAAACCAAGAATATCAGCAGACGGAAAAGATATGACTAGAATAAAATTAGATTTAAATAACGATCAAACAATAATTGAAGATTTACAAGTTGCACTTAATAAAAATAAGGTCAAGGCCTCGGGAGGAATGATACAGCCTTTTATCAGTGCGATTGAAACACAAGGTGAATATCAATTATTGTTTTTAAATGGCGAATTTAGTCACGCAAGTGTAAAACTACCAGGATTTGGTGCATTAGAGAAAAAAATATTGATAAAAGATGATTTACCCGAAGCAATGAATGAATTTTCAGAATTTATAGCAAATTATTTTTTTAAAAATTATTACATAATTAGAATTAGAATTGATATGGTTTTGGATAACGAAAAAAAACCAGTCTTATTAGAAGCAGAATTTATTGAGCCAAATTGTAATACAGACTCTGTTTATAAGTATTCACAAGAAAAGCTTGGCAAACAAAATGTTTATTTACCTAGCGAACTATGTCCAGAGTATGATGAAACGATGCAAAAATTTGCAATTGCTATTTACAATGAGGCTAAAAGATTAAGCAAAAAAAAGATTAATCAGTAAACGAGAATTTAATTTATTATTATTTATTTATTATTTTCAGGTTTTTCAACACTTGTTACATTATTTATCAAAATTAATAAAATGTAACTTTTTATTCTAGAAAATTGGAAAAATAATATTTTTTTCAAAAAAAAAAAAGCGGTTAAAATCAAATGAGGACCGTCTTAATCATTTCTTTTTAGCATTAATTAAATAGATTAAATTAAAAATTAAAATAATTTGATTTTTCAAAATAAAATATTTTGATTTAAAAAATATGATTTTTTTATTTTTTGAATTTAAGTTTATGTTTTTTTTTAAAACGAAATAGAATTTTAACCGTAAAATAATTTTAATCAATTTTAAATATAGATTAAATAATTCATTTGAATTTTTTGTATAAGAAAACTATTTACATAAATAAATAATTTTGAAAAAGAAATTTTTTTAAATGTTCTTTTCAAACTTTAGACAAGAATTAAACTTGAATAAAATTAATAAGAAATATTTAGTAGAAAAACAACAAAAAATACGGTACAAAATTATCTATGTATATCATATGTGTCTATAAAAAAGTGTAAATTCGGATACGACGGTAAAGTTGATGTGTTCATTTCAACGTTGTCATCAGGAGCCAAATTATTCATTAGACGATTAAACAAGTTCACAGTTGCAAAAACAGCAGCATTATTTGGGAAAGCTCTAAAAACCAAAAATTTAGAAAAGAACTCCTAAAAAATTTACTTAAGGACCTCAGTAGTGTGGGGGCTAGTCCTCTGAAGAAAACTCTATTTCCTTCAGAAGCGACTGCTTTTTTAAAACATTCTTTTACACTTGAATAGCTTTCATCTGCTTGAAATCGTGTTTTAATAACATCAATCGGATATGTGATTAGCCATGAAAAGCATCCAGCAATTCCACCAGCCATTAATAGATGTAAGACTGGCAGGTTATCTCGAGATATTCGGTAAGAGTTGCAAATGTATTCAAAAGAAACAAAATAAGAACTAACTCCTGGAACATCTCTGAGCACAGTCAACCATGTTCCTCGAAATAAATGCTTAAAATTGTGAGTTTTGAGTATATCTTTGACACAACACCAGGTCGATTGGTAGTGACAGTCTGGAATTTGCATTCTAATTTTGACTAATTCCACTGGAGACAAAAGAAATGATTGAGTGAGACCAGCAATCGCTCCAGAAACTGCATACAGTTCATAAAACTCGCGGGTTTTGTGACTAGTATGGTATTTGGGATCATTCAAGTGAAGCATTTTGCGCACATTTTCTTCAACACCAAACAAAACTGCATTTATAAACATAGAACCGATTAAAGGACTGCTCATTCCTTTATACAAAGCTGATGCCTTTAAATAATTTTATTTTTTTCTTATCTTTCTAGAAATAAGTCAATTTTTTTTTAACAAACCGATTCTTTGCGCAAAATTTGAGATAGGCAGTCAATAGAGCCACTGTATTTGAATTCGTGTCTATGCTGATTTTGCATTCTAACCTTGAGAAAAAAATTTAAATGAATTTTTTTTTTTTTAATAAAATATATTCTTATTTTACTTTAAGAGTGTCAAAAGGATAAGATGATACTATTCCAGCAAAGCCGCCCAAGCAACCACCGATAAAACTCTTCAAATCCATGTCCATTTTGAACGCCTAATTAGATATGTTTGCTTTTTGGACAATTTTAGAACTTTTTAAATTCAAAAATCGTCTTACTTTGCAAAATAAAGTTTTTAAATTATTAATGTGCTCTAATTATCAAAAGCTAACAATTAAACAAATTTGATTTGATTTCGTAATAGATTTTACTAAAAAATTGAATTTTTAAAAAATGACCAAATGCTTAGAAAAAGAATGCCTATGATTTTTGTTGGCATTTTGATATAATTAAGCTAAAATGGCTATTTATAAAACTTTCGAGTCTATCTATAGTCATGAGTTTATCACTTAGAAATTATGAAAACGATCCACATGAGTGATTTTTCTTATTGTAAAATTTATCAACAAGTTATCCAAATCATAATTTTTCTAGAAAATTTTGAAAAAATAGGATTAAATTCTTCGAAAGTTCTTTTTGTTTTCATGTGATCACGCTTAATTCACTTTTTTATACAGACATTTGAGGATTCTCTCACTAAAGACTGAAATTCATTCTTTATTTTTAAATTAAATTCTAAAAAAAATTTAATAATTTAATCCAAAGTCTCACGATTAAGTTAGCCTTTAATTTTAGCTTCCAAAATAAGATTGACTAAAATAAAATAAAGTGGAGATTTAGTTTTACATTGAATTTAGACATTTTAGTCCGTATTGCCAAATATTTGAAAATTAAAATTTCTAAAAACAGAAATTATGATTTCTTAAAATCCAGGTTTAAAGGAACAAAACCTTTTATTAATTTGCAGATATCATAAAAATGTAAAATTTAACTTTACTTTGTTTTCAGTTTTAACCACAAACATAATCTTTTTTCTTATTAAAGCTATATTCATACATGCTCAAAAGTTGTTATTATTCCGCATTTGACTTCAAAAAACGTAAAAAGATTCTGAGTTTTGCTGTTAATTAATGCGACATTTTCAATAATTTATTTAAAATATAATAACTTCAAATAGCATAGCAAATATTTGATAAATATTTTAATGTCTAAAATTCTTCATGTTTAAAGTATCAATTTTGACGTAAGTCTGATGATGAATAATTTATATTAATTTTTATTATATTAATAAATGTTAAAAAAATGTTTAAAAACTAATTTAAATTTTTAAAAAAATAATGAAATGTGAAAAATTCAAATTTTATATCTTATTTACTTATGATTCTGACTATATAGTACATTTAAAAACTAAACAATTTGACTTCAAACTTGCTTTAAAATAATCATTTGCTATTTCAATTTAAAAGAATATAAAATTGACAAAATCTAGTTTAATATTTTTTATACACTATTTCATTAAAAATCACTACAAAGATAAGATTTTTGGTAAAGATAATAAGTGTCATCACTTAGTCAATGACGTTTTTACTTTTGTTTTGACCATTAGAAACAATATTTCATCAAAAAAAATCACTCAAAGAGATATTCACTCAACTCATAAGAAGAAATAATAGAAATATTTGATTATATTTGATTCAATGAAACTTAATTTTTTAACATATTTGAAATAAAGGAATGACTTGAACTTGCTTGCGAGTATTAATTAAAGTCACTCTTCTACGCAATTTATCAATTTTATTTTTAGATTAAACGATTTGGTTTTATCTTAATAAAATTTCAAATAATTTTTAATTGATTTGAATTTAATCATGAAATATAAAATATAAGAATGTTTAGATCAAATAAAAATAGTTGTTTAAAAAATTTACATTTACATTTAGAGAAATAAAATACTATATATTTATAAAAAGCTTTCAAATCAAAAATAAATTTTTTTATCAAATTAAATTTACCAAATAAAAATTTCTTGAAGAATCCACTCAAAAACAAGCATTTAACCAATGGAACTGAAATATCTAGGACTTATTTTACTGAAAGATTTTAAGCTACTTATCAAAGAGTCAATATGCTTTCTAACTAAGTCTTTATGTCCATTTATTAACATTTTAAGCAAAATAAAGGTAAAGATTAGCACACTTGATAGAGTCAACAGTTATTTCGTACATATAAATAGAGAATGGAATTGAATAGAATTTTTGTTAGTTTCAAATGATGAAGCTTTGAGCCATATTGAAAAAATAAATAAAAATGTTGAAAATGCAAAATGTCCTAATGGCGAATCGACAGTAAGCGCATGACCAAAAAGCAAGAGCAAGTGACGAAATAAGTAAGAAAGTCAGTGTCGCTTAAGTGAATAAAATAATTTTTTTAAAAAAATTTAAAAACTGTATTTTATGAAATATTATATTTATTCATTTATGTTTAACTACTTCTTCTTCTTCTTCTATCTTCTACTCCCAGTGGAGCATAAGGCGTCCACACGTCCCCTCCATTCTACCCTATC